>CAMZMU010000041.1:51715515-51871567 GCA_947311845.1 Poa pratensis
GTAGCAAATGGTATAATATAAGCATGGAACAGCAGAAATTATGGATACGTTGGAGACGTATCAAGCATCCCCAAGCTTAGTTCTACTCGTCCTCGAGTAGGTAAAACGATAACAACAAATAATTTCTGAGGAGACATGCTTTCACACAATCTTGATCAATATATTGCAAGGCTCATGTCATGAATGAAGTGACTCAAAGCAATGATCTATAGTTTGCTAACAAATAGATAAAGAGTAAACAATGAATCATATAAGCAAAAACTTTTCATGAATAGTACTTTCAAGACAAGCATCAAAAAGTTTTGCATAAGAGGTAACTCATAAAGCAATAGATTCAAAGTAAAAGGCATTGAAGCAACACAAAGGATGATTAAGTTTCAGCATTTGCTTTCAACTTGTAACATGTATATCTCATGGATAGTTGTCAACATAAAGCAATATAACAAGTGCAATAAGTAAATGTAAGAATCAATGCACACAAAGTTGACACAAGTGTTTGCTTCTAAGATAGAAAGGAGTAGGTAAACTGACTCAACATAAAGTAAAAGATAGGCCCTTCGCAGAGGGAAGCAGGGATTAAATCATGTGCTAGAGCTTTTTAAGTTTTCGAAAGCATATAGAGAGCACAAAATAAGTATTTGAGAGGTGTTTGTTGTTGTCAACGAATGGTAGTGGGCACTCTAACCCCCTTGTCAACCAGACTTTCAAGAGCGGCTCCCATGAAGGACGTTATCTCTACCAGCAAGGTAGATCATCCCTCTTCTCTTTTGTTTACACATGTATTTTAGTTTCTTTATAGATGACACTCCTCCCAACCTTTTGCTTACACAAGCCATGGCTAACCGAATCCTCGGGTGCCTTCCAACATTCACATACCATGGAGGAGTGTCTATTTGCAAATTAAGTTGCTTACTGATAAATCAGGGCAAAACATGTGAAGAGAATTATTAATGAAAGTTGTAATTAATTGGGGCTGGGCACCCCGTTGCCAGCTCTTTTTGCAAATTATTGGATAAGCGGATGTATATGCCACTAGTCCATTGGTGAAAGTCTGTCAGAAGTAAATGACAAGATTGAAAGATAAAACACCACATACTTCCTCATGAGCTATAAAACATTGACACAAATAAGGAGTAATAAAGTTTTGAATAGTTTAAAGGTAGCACATGAAATATTTACTTGGAATGGCAGGAAATACCACATAGTAGGTAGGTATGGTGGACACAAATGGCATGGGTTTTGGCTCAAGTTTTGGATGCACGAGAAGCATTCCCTCTCAGTACAGAGTTTAGGCTAGCAAGGTTGTTTGAAGCAAACACAAGTATAAACCGGTACAGCAAGAATCACATAAAAACATATTGCAAGTATTATAAGACTCTACACTGTCTTCCTTGTTGCTCAAACATTTTACCAGAAAATATCTAGACCTTAGAGAGAACAAATATGCATCCCAAGTCTCAACAAGCTCTACGGTAGTTCTCCACTACTAGGCTTTAACTACATGATGCAAGAGCTTAAACATGATCTACTTGAGAGCTCAAAACAATTGCAAAGCATCAAATCGAAACAAGACAATGATCTACAAGAATGCATATGTCTTTTCCAATACCAACTACTACATGTAGCATTTTCTTTCTTCCAAACAAACACCAATCAATTTATTTAAACATAAACTCTCCAAATGATAATATAATGCAGCAAGAGAGTATTTATAAACAAGTGCTAACAGCTCGAAGAGATGCATGAAAAACAGGAGCTAAAAGCACTGCAGTAGCTAGTTAAGAATACTCAACAAATATAAGTGAAGAACATGAGTATTCACATGAAAAAGCGGAGCGTGTCTCTCTCCCACACAAGGATTGCTAGGATCCGAATTTATTCAAACAAAAACAAAAATAAAAAACACAGACGCTCCAAGTAAAGCGCATAAGATGTGAAAGAATTAAAATATAGTTTCACTAGAGATGACCTGATAAGTTTGTTGATGAAGAAGGGGATGCCTTGGGCATCCCCAAGCTTAGACGCTTGAGTCTCTCTGAATATGGTTGGGATGAACCACGGGGGCATCCCCAAGCTTAGGCTTTTCACTCTTCTTGATCACATAATATCACCCTTCTCGCTTGATCCTTGAAAACTTCCTTCACACCAAACTCAAGACAGTTCTCATTAGAGGGTTAGTGCATAATCAAAAATTCTCATATTCTGTAATGATACAATCAATCCCAAAGCTTCTGGACATTAGCTACAGCCACCAATGCTTTGTGGAGCAAAGAAATCCACACAAACACAGTAAAAGAGCGAATGCAAAACAAAAGGCAGAATCTGTCAAAAACAGAACAGTCTGGAATGACGAATTTTTTCGAGGCACTTAAGTTGCTCAGATGGATCTGGCCTAAAATAATGAAAGTTGCGTACATATCTCAGGAA
Source organism: Poa pratensis (assembly GCA_947311845.1). Taxonomy (NCBI): domain Eukaryota; kingdom Viridiplantae; phylum Streptophyta; class Magnoliopsida; order Poales; family Poaceae; genus Poa; species Poa pratensis. The sequence goes on from CAMZMU010000041.1 coordinate 51,717,943, forward strand.
TATGCGTGATTTTTCAGAATTTTTTGAATTTTCTACAGGGAGATAAGCTCAAATCCGTGACAGCTAAAAATCTGTCACTGCGCAGAAATCCAAATCTTGCATCAACTTTCAATATAGAACTTTACTTGGCACAACATTGCGATAAAATAAAGATACAAAGGAGTTGCTACAGAAGTAACAAAACTCCTTGACTCAAAGAAAACAAAAACAGCAAATAAAAACGATGGGTTGTCTCCCATAAGCGCTTTTCTTTAACGCCTTTCAGCTAGGCGCAGAAAGTGAAAATCAAGTGTTTCAAGAGAAGAAGCATCAACATCATAACTTGCTCTAACAATAGAGTCAAAAGGTAACTTCATTCTCTTCCTAGGGAAGTGTTCCATACCTTTCTTGAGAGGAAATTGGTACCTTATATTACCTTCTTTCATATCACCAACAGTTCGAAGAAAAGGTCTTCCCAAAACAATAGGACAAGATGCATTGCATTCAATATCCATAACAATAAAATCAACGGGACAAGGTTATTGTTTACTGTAATAAAAACATCATTAACTCGCCCCAAAGGTTTCTTCATAGCATTATCAGCGAGAAAAACATCCAAATAACAATGTTCCAAAGGTGGCAAATCAAGAATATCATAAAGCTTCTTGGGCAAAACCGAAATACTTGCACCAAGATCACACAAGGCATTGCAATCAAAATCATTCACCTTTACCTTAATGATGGGTTCCCAACCATCTTCTAATTTCCTAGGAATAGAAGCTTTAAGTTTCAACTTCTCCTCCCTAGCTTGCAAAAGAGCATTTGTAATATGCTTTGTAAAAGCCAAATTAATAGTGCTAGCATTGGGACTTCTAGCTAATTTTTGCAAGAACATAATAACTTCAGAGATGTTACAATCATCAAAATCAAAATCATTATTGTCAATGGTGGTGGAACCATTGTCTCCAATAGTTTGAAAAATTTCAGCACTTTTATCAGAAAAAGTTTCAGCAGTTTTAGGCAATTTCAAACGCTTTGCAGAAGTAGAGACATTACCAACACCAATAACATTACCATCAATAGTAGGAGGCTTACTAGCATGTAAACATTAGCATTACTAGTGGTGGTGATAGTACAAACTCTAACTATACTATTCTCTTTTTCAAGTTCTTCCTCTTTTTCCCACCTAGCATGCAATTCAGCCAACATCCTAATATTATTATCAATTCGAACTTGGATGGCATTTGCTGTAGCAAATGACTTAGTATCTTTAACTTCATTAGGCATAACTTTCAGTTTTAGAATTTCAACATCATGAGCAAGACTATCAACTTTAGAAGCAAGAACAATTTTTTCAAACTTTTCCTCAACAGTTTTATTGAAAGCTTTTTGTGTGCTAATAAATTCTTTAAGCATAGCTTCAAGATCAGAGGACACACTTCTATTGTTGCTGTAGGAATTACCATAAGAATTGCCATAACCATTTGAAGGATAAGGCTTATAGTTGTTGCTACCAAAATTATTCCTATAAGCATTGTTGTTGAAGTTGTTGTTTTTAATGAAGTTTACATCAACATGCTCTTCTTGAGCAACCAATGAAGCTAAAGGAACATTATTAGGATCAACATGAGATCTACCATTCACAAGCATAGACATAATAGCATCAATCTTATCACTCAAAGAGGAGGTTTCTTCAACAGAATTTACCTTCTTACCTTGAGGAGCTCTTTCGGTGTGCCATTCGGAATAGTTGATCATCATATCATCAAGTAGCTTTGTTGCTGCACCTAAAGTGATGGACATAAAGGTTCCTCCAGAGGCTGAATCCAATAAGTTCCTTGAGGAAAAATTTAATCCTGCATAAAAGGTTTGGATGATCATCCAAGTAGTCAGTCCATGAGTGGGACAATTCTTCACCAAAGATTTCATTCTTTCCCAAGCTTGAGCAACATGTTCATTATCAAGTTGTTTAAAATTCATAATGCTACTTCTCAAGGATATAATCTTAGCAGGAGGATAATATTTCCCTATGAAAGCATCTTTGCATTTTGTCCAAGAATCAATACTATTTCTAGGCAAAGAAAGCAACCATTCTTTAGCTCTTCCTCTCAAGGAGAAAGGAAAAAGTTTCAGTTTTATAATATCCCCATCCATATCCTTATACTTTTGCATTTCACAAAGTTCAACAAAGTTATTAAGATGGGCAGCAGCATCATCAGTACTAACACCAGAAAATTGCTCTTTCATAACAAGATTTAATAGAGCAGGTTTAATTTCATAAAATTCTGCTTAGAAGCAGGTGGAGCAATAGGAGTGCATATGAAATCATTGTTGTTTGTGCTAGTGAAGTCACACAACTTAGTGTTCTCAGGAGTACTCATTTTGAAAAACAATCAAACAAAAAACAAGTAACTAATTTTTTTGTGTTTTTGATAAAGAGAGCAAACAAGACTAAATAAAAATAAACTAAGCAAGACAAATAACAAAGTAAAGAGATTGGGTGTGAGAGACTCCCCTTGCAGAAGCAATTCGGTTTTCCCCGGCAACGGCGCCAGAAAACGTGTTGCTGGCTAAGTTGACGAGGGAATATCTCCCCGGCAACAGCCAGAAACAATGCTTGTACGTCACACGTCAGTTGGGAACCCCAAGAGGAAGGTATGATGAGTGCAGCAGCAAGTTTTCCCTCAGTATGAAACCAAGGTTTAATCGAACCAGTAGGAAAACGAGGTTTGCTTCGAAGGTGTTGGTGAAGGAGTGTAGTGCGGCGCAACACCAGGGATTCCGGTGCCAACGTGGAACCTGCACAACACAATCAAATTACTTTGCCCCAACTTAACAGTGAGGTTGTCAATCTCACCGGCTTGCTGAAAACAAAGGGTTAAACGTATCGAATGGAAATGATGTTTGTTTGCATAAAACAGTAGAGAACAATGATTGCAGTAGATTGTATTTCAGATGTAAAAGAATGGACCGGGGTCCACAGTTCACTAGTGGTGTCTCTCCAATAAGATAACTAACATGCTGGGTAAACAAATTACAGCTGGGCAATTGACAATTGATAAGTGCATATAACATGCATGTGTGAGTGTGGTGTCTACTATGAGATTCATTTGGGCATTACGACAAAGTACATAGACCGCTATCCAGCATGCATCTATGCCTAAATAGTCCACTTTCCGGTTAACATCCGTACCCCTTCCAGTATTAAGTTGCAAGCAACAGACAATTGCATTAAGTAATGTGCGTAATGTAAACAATACATTCATCCTTGAATAAAGCATTGCTGTTTTACCCCTAGTGGCAACAACACATCTACAACCTTAGAACTTGCTGTCACTATCCCAGGTTAAATAGAGGTTGAACCCAACTATCATGCATAAATACCCCCTTGGAGTCACAAGTATTCACTTGGCCAAGGCTTCAACAAGTAACGGAGAGCATGCAAGATCACAAATGACATAGACATGATAATATAATATTCAGCTCCACATAGGTATCAATATAAGTCAGATCCCAGCAAACACAACATGTAGCATTACAATAAGATGATCTTGATCATGATAGGCAGCTCACAAGATCTAAACATGATGGCACAAGTGGAGAAGACAACCATCTAGCTACTGCTATGGACCCATAGTCCAAGGATGAACTACTCACGCATCACTCCGGAGGCGGGCATGGCGATGTAGAGCCCTCCGGTGATGATTCCCCTCTCCGGCAGGGTGCCGGGAAGAGCTTCAGAACCCCCCGAGTTAGGGTTGACGACGGCGGCGGCAGCGAATATGTTCTGGATGAAAGGCTCGGTGTTTTAGGGTTTTCACGCTCGGGGAATAAATAGGCGAAGGGGCGATGTCGGCGGACCCCCGAGGGGCCCAAACCACAGGCGGCGCGGTGGGGCCGCCGCCAGGTGGTTTGGCCACCTCGTGGCTCCCTTCGTCTCTCCTTCGGACTCCGTGTACGTGTGGAAAAATAGGGACTTGGCCTTTTGTTTCGTGCAATTCCGAGAATATTTCCAGAAGTAACTTTCTGAAACCAAAAACAGCAGAAAACAGGGAACTGGCACTGTGGCATCTTGTTAATAGGTTAGTCCCAGAAAATGCATAAAAGTGATATGAAGTGTATATAAAACATGTAGCAAATGGTATAATATAAGCATGGAACAGCAGAAATTATGGATACGTTGGAGACGTATCATCTGGTTTAGAAGCAGTGGAGCAATAGGAGTGCATAGAAATCATTATTATTTTGTTGAGGAAGTCACACAACTTGTGTGTTCTCAGGAGTACTCATTTTAGCAAAATCAAGAACTAGGCCGAAATAACAAAAATAAAACAAGTAACTAATTGTTTTTTGTGTTTTTGATATAAAGAAAGCAAACAAGACAAAATAAAATAAAATAAGCAAGACAAAAACAAAGTAAAGAGATTGAATGAGAGACTCCCCTTGCAGAAGCAACTTGACCTCCCCGCAACGGCGCCAGAAAACTTGATTGATGCGTGTAAAGCACACGATTCGTCAGGAGACCTCAAGTGTAAGGTTTGGTGATGTAGCGGCAAGTCTTCCCTCAGTAAGAAACCGAGGTTATCGAACCAGTAGGAAGTCGGCGATGCTCTGAAGGTTCAACGGCGTAGAAACTGTGGTTGTCGTCGGGGAGGTAGAGTTCCTGACGGTTGACTTGGAACCTACACACAAGACAATCAACTACTTTGCCCCGAAGAGTCAGTGAGGGTGTCAATCTCACCGCTTGCTGAAACAAAGGATTAGACGTATAGTGTGAAAAATGATGTTTAATGCAAGAGAATGAAAAAGAACAATGATTGTAGTAGGTTGTATTTCAGATGTAAAAAGAATGGACCGGGGTCCACAGTTCACTAGTGTGTCTCTCCATAATAAATACTAACATGCTGGGTAAACGAATTACAGCTGGGCAATTGATAAAAATAAAGAGGCGCATAACATGCATATACAAGTCATGATGAACAACTATGAGATTTATTTGGGCATTACGACAAAGTACCAGCCGCCATCCAGCTCATGCCACTATGACTAAATAGTCCACCTTCAGGTTAGCGTCCGCACCCCTTCCAGTATTAAGTTGCAAGTAACAGACAATTGCATTAAGTATGGTGCATAATGTAAACAATACAAATATCCTTAGACAAAGCGTTGTTGTTTTACCCCTAGTAGCAACAACACATCCACAACCTTAGAACTTTTTTGTCACTGTCCCAGATTAAATGGAGGCATGAACCTACTATCTAGCATAAATACTCCCTCTTAGAGTACATGCATAAAACTTGGCCAAAGCCTACACTAATAAACGGAGCAGCAAGATCATAAACAACATATATATTAATAGATCAATAATCAACTTGACATATATTCAATACTCATCGGATCCCAGCAAACACAACATGTAACATTACAATAAGATGATCTGATCATGATAGGCAGCACTCACAAGATCTAAACAATGGCACAAAAGGAGAAGACAACCATATAGCTACTGCTATGGACCATAGTCCAAAGATGAACTACTCACACATCACTACCGGAGGCGGGCATGGCGATGTAGAGCCCTCCGGTGATGATTCCCCTCTCCGGCAGGTGCCGGGAAGAGCTCCAGAACCCCCCGAGTTAGGTGAACGGCGGCGGTGGATGTTTTCTGAAATAAGGCTCGTATATTAGGTTTTCGCCTCGGGAGAATAAATAGCGAAGGGCGATGTCGATGGAGGCAACGAGGCCCGCTCCCCACATGGCGGCGCGGTAGGGGGCCCACCCGCGCCATGGGGTGGGGAATGGCGCCTCGCTGCCCCCTTCGTCTCTCCTTCGTACTTCTTGAACGTAATCGGGAAAAATAGAGTCTGGCAATTTGTTTCGTCCAATTCCGAGGATGTTTGCAGAACAAATTTTCTGAAACCAAAACAGCAGAAAACAGGAACTGACACTGTGGCATCTTATTAATAGGTATCACAGAAAATGCATAAAAATGCCATGAAGTGCAATTGGTAAATACAAGCATGGAACAAAAGAAATTATATATACGTTGGAGACGTATCATCCCCGAACTTGCCGGACATTTCATGAGCTTGAAGAAAGGCAGGGCCCTCTGCCGAACTTTTGAGATGAAACGGCTATACGCTGGCCATACAACCCTAGGCGTTGCATGTCTTTTAGGCGGCGAGGCGGCTGCATTCTCAATGGCTTTAATCTTGTCTGGATTTGCCGCGATGCCTCGGTGATACACCAGGAAGCCGAGGAGTTTGCCTGAAGGGACCCCGAAGAACGCACTTGACGGGGTTCAGTTGATGTTCACCTTGCGGAGGTTGGCAAGGTATCCTCGAGGTCCTTCAAGAGGTATCTTCTTGCGAGTATTGACCACGATTTCGTGACGTAGGCTCCGTGTTTCTCCCCATCTGAGCCCCCAAGGCGATCCTCATGAGCCTGGAAGGTGGCGCCGCGTACTTCAAGCCAAAAGGCATGCATGTGTAGCAGTACACACCACAAGGGGTGAGGAATGATGTCTTCTCTCGACCTCCTTTGCCATTTTGATCTGGTGGTAGCCCGAGAAGGCATCCAGAAACAAAGGAGGGTCGCAGCCGGCGTGGATCCACGATCTGGTCGATCCTGGGCATGGGTAAGGTCCTTGGGGCAAGCCTTTTTAAGATCTGTATCGATGCAGAGACGGCCTTTCCCAGTGCCTTTGGGACGACAACACCATTGGCGAGCCAAGTGGGGTGTGCAACTTCTCGATTAATGTGCATTCTTCAGCTTCTCTACATCTTAATGAATAAACTCCTGCTTCTCCCCGCGATCTGGCGCCATGCTTTTTGCTTCACGGCGCGTGTTTAGACACACGGCTAAGTGGTGCTCGATCACCTCCCTCGGTACGCCAGACATATCTGACGGTGTCCAAGCGCATGTTAGAGTTTGCCCAGAGAAAGGCGACGAGCGCGCTTTCCTATTTGGGAGGCAACCCAACGCCTATGTTGACACTAACCCCCGAGCCCTCAGCGTCCAAGACACACTTTCTTGGTAGCGGTCCTTTCTTGTACGAAAGCTGCTTCTTCTTGATGGCTTTCTCGAGGGTATCCTCCTCGTCATCCTCTGTGGAGTTGCCGCGGCAGCGGCCCTGTAGCGAGCTCGACAACAACGTAAAGCCTCTTGGACTTGGCCGTGGATGGATGGTACCGCTGCAGCCTAGGAGCTTGACGAGGTTGAACGCATGGTGAGTAACAGCCATGAACTTCGCGAGGGCCGGGTAGCCAAGGATGGCGTTGTACGGCAGCCCGATGTACGCGACGTCGAAGTCGACAAGTTCAGTGCGGTAGTTCTCGCGAGTGCCGAAAGTGACGGCCAGCCTTACTTGCCCCAGAGGGGTAATGAGTCCATCTGTCACCCCCGCGAAGGGCCTGGAGGGCATGAGCTTGTCGTATGGCACCTGGAGCTGCTCGAAGGTCACGACGGAGATAACATTCAAGCCAGCCCCACCATCTATGAGCGTCTTCGTGACGGCTATGTTGTTGATGGTGGGGGTGCATATCAGCGGGATGGTGCCGACTGTATGGGTGGACTTGGGATGGTCGTTGGAGTCAAAAGCAGTTGGGTATTGCGACCACTTGAGGGGTTGAGCAGCATCAGTGCTCGGGAGGGCGGCGTTGACCACTCGAGAGAACTGCTTGAAGTGGTTGTTCGACCTTGGCGCTTGAGCCCTGCCGAGGATGCATGCCGCAATCCCTTTGGGGGCCTAGTAGCCCCTAGGGTTATTGTCAGGGAGGTTGTTGTTTTGCTCGGCGGGGTCCTGGTTCTCTTGAGGCTAGTGGTTGCCGTTGTTGCCGTAGCGTCCGCCTCCGCGGCCGCCACGGCCTCTCCCACGGCCGCCGCGGTCATCTTGCTGCTGACGCTTCTGGGAGAGATGTTTTAGCTCCCAGCAATACTCCGTGTTGTGGTTGGTTCTGTTGTGGTAGATGCAGTACATGCATGTGGCATGTTTCTTGCATGTGGCCTCTGAAGGGTCCTCGCGAGGCAACTTGTTGTCACGTTCCGCCGCGAGGACCGCGGTGACCTCGCGCTTCTTGGCATTTTTCTTCGTGGCTCGATCGTCCTCTTCCACTTCCTTCTTGAAGAGGAGACCCTCTTCGGCCTTGGCGCACTTGTCTGCTAGGTCGAAGAGTTTTTACACCGAGGTGAGCGTGTCGTGGATTCCGAGCTTCTCGAGCATCCTACGTTTTGAGACGCCCTCCCTGAAGGCGGCGATGACCCGCGAGTCCTCGACGTTCGCGATTTTGTTGCGGACCTAGCTGAAACGTTGGATGAACTTGCACAGGGACTCACCCGTCTTCTGGCGCACAACGCGGAGGTTGTTGAAGGTGAGGGGTCGCTCGTACGTGCCTTTGAAGTTTGCCACGAAGCGCCTGCAGAGATCCTCCCACGAGTCGATGGAGTCGTCGGGGAGGTTCATCAGCCAGGAGAATGCTGAGTCCTTGAGGGCCATGGAGAACCAGTTGGCCATGACCTAGTCGTCGCAACCCGCGGCCTGAACGGCCACAGTGTAGAGCTGCAGAAACTCCAGGGATTGGTTCGGCCGTCGTAGCGCAACTCCGGCTTGAACTTGTGCGGCCATGCGACCTTGCGCAACTTCTTTGTGAAGGCGGCGCAGTCTGTGGCGTATGTCGTGGCGGCGGGATGTGCGCCGCGGTTCTGGCGTCCTGCAGTGGCGATGTCGTCCACGATATGGTTGTTGCGTTCCTTCTGGCGCTCGATCTCCACCCGTAGGTCCGGGGCCGTCCTCACCACGACTTGGCAATCGCGGGGAGAGGAGGCGTGTGACGGGGCGGGTGGGCTCCCGCCGGTGGCGGGGGTGGTGGAGGTGGAGGAGCGCCTGGCGCTGGATCTCCTGCGCGCCCAGAGTGGCGCACCACCGAGCGTGAGGCGGCCGGGGCTGCGGGGATGCCGGCGGCGTGTAAGAGCTTGGTGATGCACGCCAGCCAGTTGGCGTGACCTTCTTCGGTGGGGCGATAGCGCAGGAGCTCCTGCGCCATGAACAGCGCGGCGCTTGGAGCTGGCGCGGCCCGGCTCCGTGACGAAGCCCCTTGGTCCCTGGAAGGGTGCAGGGAAGAGGCTTCCTCATCGACGTCCTCGTCTTCCGGCTCCTCGACGTGGGGCTCGGGGTCGTCGTTGCGCGGAGCGCGATTGGCGCGGGGACGGCCACGTGGGTTGCGGCCTGGAGCGGGCTCAGTGGTGGCCCTGCCGGTGGCGTTCGTGCGGCGTGCAAGACGCTCAGCTCGGGTCTGAGCCATGGTGCCTGAGAGGTTGAAGAAAAGGTCGAAAGCGCGCCTTAGCCCCTACCTGGCGTGCCAAATGTTGGAGAATAGTCCCCGAGAACTAGGAATCGTAAGGGGCTGAACACAACGTCAAACAAGCTCTCGTCAACCTCGGCGACCAAGCTCAATGAGCTTGACTGAACGCATCACGACAGAGATGGACACGAGCTCGTACCCAGGTTCAGGCCCTCCCGGAGGAGTAACGACCCTACTTCCCGATGTGTTGTATTGCACTTCTTCGAGAGGTTACAATACAGGAGTGCTTGCCGAGGGCAAAGCTACAGCAATGGCAGAGCTACAAAGGTGGGACTTGTGCTCTCTATGTGTCGTAGTTGTCTTGGGTGTAGAAAATGCTCGATCTCCTTCTCTAGTGGTGCTCCTCCTCCTTATATAAGCGCATGGGTGGAAGCTAGGGTTCCACCATGGCGTCGGTGCAGGAGAGCGGCGCACCCCTAGTCCAGAGCACGGTAGACGCGGTCTACCGTGACGGTCTTGCTGGTCTCCGCCAGGTTTGGCTACCGTCCGGCCTGGACAGTGTCCGGTGCTTCAGAGACCCACTGAGCCCCTCTGGTGATGTCACGCTTGGAAGGGAGCGGCAGGCTGTCCCCTTGTCGCTGAAGTGGCAAGCTTGGTAGTCTGCTTTGCTTGGGGCAGCTTTGTCCCCCCTTTATACACGGAAATGGCAACCGCAACATTCTTGTCACCACACGTAGTTATGCGCGTCACCCCTGCTGCAGGTACGGGGTCCATGTGCGTCCCGTCAGGATGGCAGAACCTCGCCAAGCATTTCGAGTGCTCCGTCGCTTCAAGGGGAAAAGTCTCCCGAGGCGAGCCCCTTAGGGGCTCAGTTGTTTCTTCCGTGCTGAAGCCCCCCCCCCCCCCCCCGCGCGAGGTGGGAACCTTCGCGAGGCTCGCAGGCAGCGTCGCCTGGTCCTTAGTCGTATTTTGCGTCTGAGTGTCTCGGGCCAGAAAAGGCCGGCCCATGACACCCGGTTTCCATTGGGCCGACAGTAACCCCCGGGCCCGCGATGGGGATGCCGTGGCCCATGCGCGTAGGTGAAGCATCGTGGGCCCAAAGCAGCCGTTCTGGGCTAGGACACGCGCTGAGCAGTTGTCGCCCGGGGCCGCCTCGGCTTCTTCGGTAACTCCGGTCGTGGCGGTCTTGCTGGTCTCCGCCAGGTTCGGCCACCGTCCGGCCTAGAGAGTGGCCGGTGCTTCAGAGACCCACTGAGCCCCTCCGGTGACGTCACGCTTGGAAGGGAGCGACTGGCTGTCCCCTTGTCACTAAAGTGGCAAGCTTGGTAGTCCGCTTTGCTTGGGGCAGCTTTGTCCCCCCTTTATACACGGAAATGGCAACCGCGACATTCTTGTCACCACGCGTAGTTATGCGCATCACCCTGCTGCAGGTACGGGGTTCATGTGCGTCCCGCCAGGATGGTAGAACCTCGCCAAGCACTTCGAGTGCTCCGTTGCTTCAAGGGGAAAAGTCTCCCGAGGCGAGCCTCTTAGGGGCTTAGTTGTTTCTTCCGTGCTGATGCCCCCCCCCCCCCCGCGAGGTGGGAACCTTCGCGAGGCTTGCCAGGCGGCGCCGCCTGGTCCATAGTCGTATTTTGCGTCCGAGTGTCTCGGGCCAGAAAAGGCCGGACCATGACACCCCGGTTTCCATTGGGCCGACACATTTCACTAGAGCTAGTTGACTTTGTAGGCAGGTCTCCATAGCTCGAGAGCATGTTGTTGCTGCAAACGGCAACAACTACATTTAGTTAGGACTGGTATGAAAGATGTGCTGATCGTATGGGTCGGTTTGACGTCTGCCAAAATTATATATGTTAGCCTTGTTACTATAACCATTAACTTGTTTATGATCACAACGATTGTTTCCTTCTGCGATGTTTCTCCAAAGCTGCACGGTTGAACTTGGCAGCGGTTGCTGATGTGGTAAACTTACAAGCGTCCCTTTAGAGCATCCCACCGGAGGCCTCCAAATGCGTGTCCGGCACCCCCCAATTGGGCCTCCTTTGGGGGGTGTCGGACAAGTGTTCGCCCAACACTTGGAGGCCGCCCACAGCGGCACACCCCAAAGACCCACCCCCCAAACGGCCCAAAATTTGAGCGAACTGTCAAACACCTTGCGGGCGCACGAACCGCCGCCACGTCGCTTCGCATTACGGCGTTTCGTGTGGAAGTGCAACCGCCGCCGCATCGTTTCGGGGTTGCGTTCGCACCGCTTGGCAGCAATATAACCATCCTCGCGGGCCGCACGTCGATCTCATTCTCTCCGCCCACAACTCGCTCGCCATGTTGTCGCCTGAGAAGAAGGCGGCGCTGCCCGATCAGGAGGAGGAGAAGGAGGCAGTCGTGGTGGTCGATCAGGAGGAGGAGAGGGAGGCCGTGCTGGTCACCGATCAGGAGCAGCATGCCATGGTCGCCGATCAGGAGCAACATGCCGTGGTCGCCGCCGACCAACAACAGGAAGAGGACGGGGCGGAACAGGACGGCGAGCCCGTAACTCCATCCCGGCACGCCCTGCTTTCTCACCGTGGGAACCTTGGTTCCCGTGGCAGTCCCGTGCGGATGGCGCATATGCAGGACCGGCCGTCCCCGAGGCCCCAGAACCGGAGTGGCAGCCGGGAACTCTAGACGCGGCGCCGGCGGACGACGTGCCTGGGACACCGCCGCCTACGGCTGACTCCGATGACGATGAGTAGTTGTAATCGTATGTAATAGGTAGATGCATGCATCAATAAAGTTTAAAAAGTAATATGTAATAGGTACTATTTTTGTTGTCCGGACCCCCAATGGGCCTTTGAGGGGTCGTTTGGAGGCCCCCGGTGGAGATTCTCTTAACTCGTAATTTTGTATCAGCCCATTGTTTGTGCGTTTAATCGTTACCTATAAATGCATGTTTCTTGATCCGCTCATTTGAACTTTGGTAACATGTTTTTATGAGAGATTTAAAGTGGTGTCGGACATTTAACAAGTTAATTAAACGTTCTCGTACTTGACTAATGTGGTCTTGCTTACCCTGACGCGTTAATTTTATTAATTTAATTTCCCGACATTCCCCGTCATTTGCCACCCCGAGAGGAGGTATTTCTTATTTCCATAGGAGTGTGCTATTTTGAACTTCAGATATATTTTGTAAAACAACAACTGCAGATAAAATACAACCCACTATAACATTCGGTTGCTTTTGTCCCTTTTCACATAGTTAAAACCAAATGACAATTTGTTGATGGGAAAGTTTCCCGAATATTGAGATGTTAAGGGACTGTTTGGATTAGAGCCCCAAGCCGTCGTGCCAAAACATAGGTGTTGATTGGCGGTTGATTGCTCGTTTGGTTGGACACCCATAAATTGGCGAGCCCTCATTTCCTTGGCATTCTAGTTTAGTTTCACGCCAACATTTTGGCGAGACGCGGGCGCCTGATTCCCTCGCCAAATATTTGGCGCGCCCACGAATTTGCAGGGCTAGCCCTGGCGCCTGGGACACCGTCACCTACGGCTGACTCCGATGAGGATGAGTAGTTGTAATAGTATGTAATAGGTAATGCATGCATCAATAAAGTTTAAAAACTAATATGTAATAGGTACTATTACAACAAAAGTTCATATTCGAATACAAAATTTAAATTCGAATTCAACATTAAAACATATCACTCATCCGTCGCCGGCGGCTGAGTCGCTTTGATAGCCCACAGGTGCGCCACGAGGTCATTGTGCAGCTGGTTATGCATAGTTTCATCACGAATTTCCTGAAGTATTGCAACTAATTCTTGATACGCCGTCGGCACGCCCGGCTGTGGATTGGCCATAGCCCCCTGGAAATCGAACTTTTCGCCGACCTGTTGCCTCCTTGTAGGACGCTCGTCCTCGATGATCATGTTGTGCATGATGATACAAGCATTCATGATAGCATCTATTTCTTCTACCGACCATGAAAGACAAGGGTAGCGGACAACAACCCACCTGGCCTGGAGCACACCGAAAGTCCGCTCCACATCTTTGCGAACAGACTCTTGTCTCTTTGCAAAATGGCAATCTGCTGCGGCGAGAGGGTTGCGGATGGTCTTCACAAATGTAGCCCAAGTGGGGTAGATACCGTCAGCAAGATAGTACCTCTTGTTATACTCATGGCCGCCGATCACATAGTTGCATGGTGGAGCTAGGCCATCCACAAGTTTCTTGAACACAGTGGACTTGCATAGCACATAGATGTCATTGGCGGCACCGGCGGTGCCGAACACTAGTACAGAACGACACATCCGATACCCTCTATGGCAACGGCAGGAGTTAGGCGACGGAGAATCGCGACATCCCCCGCACTGGGCCGTAAAGCAGGCTCACAACAAAGGCAACAGGTGAATAGTGGAATATATGTTGGCAACGGAGGTTAGTTTGCCTCCGTTACCGATGTGTGCTCATCGCACACGGACAGTTTCGCAATCTCCGTTGCCTTTAGAAGCAGCCGACAGCCCGCGGCCTATAAGAACCTACTATGCCATTCACTCTCACTCTCACTGTCTCACTTCCAACCCTAGCCGCCGCACAGTCTCCTCGATCTCTCTCCACTCTCTCGCATGGCTTCCACCGTCGGCGCTCGTAGATCCGGCCATCGCGGCCGCGGCCGTGGCCGCCCCACCCTCCGGTCCTTCAGGCAGCAGCAGCGTCAGCTGGTGTTGCGGGACGAGCTTGCGGAACAGGCCGCCGCCGCTCCGGCCCCCGCGGGCCGGTCCCGCAACCTTGGCGCTCGTCCGCACGGCGAAGGCTCCGGCCGCACCCGCTCATTTGGCCGCCATTTCAGCTACCGCGAGATCCGTCAGGCGATGTACCCCGGCCGCCATCCTCGCTCTCTGAACCATCCGTCTTCCTCCTCCTCCTCGTCCTCGTCCTCCGACGAGGACGAAGAGGAAGAGGAGGAGGGTCGTGATCTGGAGATCGCTTGCCAACTCTCCCGCGCCGATTTCGAGCGCGATGACGCCAAGCGTCGTCAGGGCGAGGCCGATCTGGAGGCGGCGGTCCTCCTCTCCGAGGCCTCGACCCAGGTCGAACGCGCCGAGGAGGCGGTCTACCAGTCTGACCTCCGGGCCACCATAGCCCTCTCTTTGGTCCACGGCGAGGGCAAGGCGCCGCCAGGGGAGGCCGGCGCTAGCTCCGTCGCCGGCGGCGACGCTAAGCGAGCCCGCCTCGCCTAATGTAAGACCCCTGTTCAGTAGGATAGTTTTTTTTTGCACTTTTTTTTGCTCGTTTCAGATGATTAGTTCTGTTCTTATTAGGCATTGTGGTAAGTAGCTAATTGTTTAGCCATAGATTTGCTCTGTTTTTAATAGGTATTGTTTACACATAGATTTTTAGTTGTTTTCTAATTGTAAGTAGCTAATTGTTTATCCATAGATTTGCTCTGTTTATAGTAGGCATTGTTTACACATAGATTTTTAGTTGTTTTCTAGTTGTAAGTAGCTAATTGTTTATTCATAGATTTCCTCTGTTTATAGTAGGCATTGTTTACACATAGATTTTAGCTGTTTTCAAGTTGTAAGTAACCAATTGTTTATCCATAGATTTGCTCTGTTTATAGTAGGCATTGTTTACATATAGATTTTAGCTGTTTTCTAGTTGTAAGTAGCTAATTGTTTATCCATAGATTTGCTCTGTTTATAGTAGGCATTGTTTACACATAGATTTTTAGCTGTTTTCTAGTTGTAAGTAGCTAATTGTTTATCCATAGATTTTCTCTGTTTATAGTAGGCATTGTTTACACATAGATTTTTAGCTGTTTTCTAGTTGTAAGTAGCTAATTGTTTATCCATAGATTTTCTCTGTTTATAGTAGGCATTGTTTACACATAGATTTTTAGTTGTTTTCTAGTTGTAAGTAGCTAATTATTTATCCATAGATTTGCTCTGTTTTTAGTAGGCATTGTTTACACATAGATTTTAGCTTTGTTTCTGTTATGCCGATGATTAAAATTATGTGACACCGTGTGATCCGCTGGTGGCGCTAGTGATCCTTGTGGTATGCACAAATACCGATCTTGTGCATCCTACTTGGCTCACTAGCTCCATCCCTGGAATTTGTGTGCCCAATCTACCTAAATATGAGGCATTGTTTAGGCTATGTTCTAGTGTAATTAGTTCTATATTTTATGTAATGCCGATGAAAAAGCATCTGTCTTGTGTATAGAGATGAAGGAGCTTACATTTTGATTTTTTTCATCTCCTTTAGGGCGAGGAGGAAACTTGGAGACTATGCGGCGGCCGTGAAGACGTAGGAGCGGGGCTCCGTCCACACGGTCCACTAAAGCCGGCGTCTCCAGGAACAAGACTTTTGTGCAGTACTAAATAGGTAGAAGAAGACCACGCAATGAAGCTGGGCGAAGAGTAAGGTGAAGAACCGGCGGCCGTCAGGCAGGAACCACAGGGCTCCGTCGACGGCGTAGCAGGCGTCACCGGCTTTTTTTGTTTCCTTTCGCCCTCATTACAAACGGTCAAAAACTAATCTCCGTATTTGATGTAAAGACTAAAGGCAACGATTATATATTATGCCCGTTGCCAAACTTATTGCAAACGATCAAAATCTCCGTTGCCGTTGTGAGGCTTCACATCAGTGACAGAGGCGGGGACACGGACCCTTTCTCCGTTGCCGATGAGCTTTTTGGCCCTTTTCCGACGTGTCGTTCTGTACTAGTGGAAGTAGGCTTGCCATATCCAAAGTTTATGTTCTACCACGGCTTCAAGTATAACACTGCACTTCCCGTGATGCCCTGACTTGTACATCCCTTGCCACGAGAAGGGGCAGTTCTTCCAGTTCCAATGCATGCAATCTATGCTTCCAAGCATCCCTAAAAATCCTCTTACTTCGCCTTGTGCCAACAGATGCGTCGTGTCTTCCTCATTTAGTGTTCTCAGATATACCTCTCCGAACACCTTCACAACTGCCTTACAGAATCTGTAGGTGGCTTCGACGGCAGTGGACTCAGATATACGGAGATAGTCATTCAAAGCATCCGTGGGTAGCCCGTAAGCAAGGCACCGTATGGCCGCCGTGCATTTCTGAAGAGATGAAAACCCAAGGACGCCGGTGCAGTCTCTCTTCAGCTCAAAGTAGTCGTCGTAGTCCCGAACGCCATACACGATCCTCCTGAACAATCCCCTGCTCATCCTAAAGCGCCGGCAAAATTCATGAGGCAAGTTCGTCAGTTTCTCGGCAATGTTGTCCTGGTACAACACAGCGTGCCCAGTTGCTCTGTTGCGTTCCTTGTTGGGAGGCCCCTTCGATGATCCTCCAAATTTCGGCGCCGCGTCTGCCTCGACTGCGACATCTAGAAGTACGGCCATGAACATCTCATTCTCCTCTGCGTCGGCCACAAGAGCGGCATCCTCCGCCATCATTTCCAAAAACATGATCTCATCGTCGTCGTTGCCCATTGCATGTTTGACGAATCAATGAGTTCAGCCCATCAACCATTGGTCGAACAGTTTGCGTGCGGGGTGGGAGGGAAGAAGAGGCGTACCCGGGCTCGAACTAGATGCGCCGGCGATAGACGAGGTCGGAGACCGGCGGCGCGAGACAGGCCCTAGCGTTGCGCCAAGGTCGTCGAGGTGCGAATCAAGCAGGCGGCGACGAGAGTGGCGGCGATGGTGCGAACGCCGGCGAGGGCAAAAAGGAGAGGTTGTGGGGGCGAATGACTCAGGGCACGCCGACGGTGTGTGTATGACGGGCGGGCCATCGCTGTCAGGGCCAGGTCCGCGGCAATGTCCGGCACCCCCAGGAGGGCCTCCAAACTTGGAAGCCCGATTGGGGGTGCCAGACACAAAATCGCTCGGGGCGAGCCTTTGGGGGTGCCGCTGGTGGCGATTTTTGCTGTTTGGACCCCCAATGGGCCTTTGAGGGGGTCGTTTGGAGGCCCCGGTGGAGATGCTCTTAACTCGTAATTTTGTATCAGCCCATTGTTTGTGCGTTTAATCGTTACCTATAAATGCATGTTTCTTGATCCGCTCATTTGACCTTTGGTAACATGTTTTTATGAGAGATTTAAAGTGGTGTCGGACATTTCACAAGTTAATTAAACGTTCTCATACTTGGCTAATGTGGTCTTGCTTACCCTGACGCGTTAATTTTATTAATTTAATTTCCCGACATTCCCCGATGCTGGAAATGCTTACTCTTCATTTGCCACCCCGAGAGGAGGTATTTCTTATTTCCATAGGAGTGTGCTATTAACTTTGAACTTCAGATATATTTTGTAAAACAACAACTGCAGATAAAATGCAACCCACTATAACATTCGGTTGCTTTTGTCCCTTTTCACATAGTTAAAATCAAATGACAATTTGTTGATGGGAAAGTTTTCCGAATATTGAGATGTTAAGGGACTGTTTGGATTAGAGCCCCAAGCCGCCGTGCCAAAAAATAGGCATTGACTGGCGGTTGATTGCTCGTTTGGTTGGACACCCATAAATTGGCGAGCCCTCGTTTCCTTGGCATTCTAGTTTAGTTTCACGCCAACATTTTGGCGAGACACGGGCGCCTGATTCCTTCGCCAAATATTTGGCGCGCCCACGAATTGGCAGGGCTAGCCTTGGCACCATCCAAACAGACGTCCATGCTATGGTTGTAAGCCTCAGGTGTACCGTTTGGAAAAATCATTATCTATTGTCTGAACAGACGTCCATGCTATGGTTGTAAGCTAATTATTTGCAATCACCGTGACTCTTTTTCTGCGGTTCGCTAATATGTGTTCAATCAGATAGAGAGTAAAAGATAGAGTAAGTTAAATAACATATGAGCATTTGAGGTTCCAAAACGATAATTGGAAATACTATGCCTATGCACCTTTTGTGAATGAAAAAAAATGTTTATGAATAAGGTTGAGTTTTCAAATACTCCAGAAAAAACTGCAGAAAAACAGGCACGATGGTTACAAATAGTTAACTTACAGCCCATAGCTCGAGCGTCTATGAAGACATTAAATAATGATTTTGTCAAATGGCACGGCTAAGAAATTAAACATATTCATATTTCGGAGAACTATCCAATCAACTTATTGGCATTTGATTTTAACCATCTGAAGAAGGCCAGAAGCAACTGAATCTTCCAAGGTTAATAGCACACTTAGAGGAACTAATAAATACCTAGTCTGGCAGTGGAAGATGAAGAGTAAGCTTCTCTAGTATCGGGGAGTGGCGGAGAAATCTAAAGAGGTAAACCGGGAGACCTCAAGGAGCTCTCTCCTTCATTTGGATTTCTGACCGTCGGATAGGGAAGTTACGGAGTGATCTGGAGCGTTCGTTTTTTGGCCTACTTTCTTGCTTCCTCGCCTACTCACTGCCGCTGGGCCCAACCGTGGGCGGTCCCGCTTCGCAGAGGTAGAGAGGGTGTGTTCATTGGTATGGTGTTGCAGCTCCTTTGGAGCCTCTTATTTCCACTTCTTTCCTCTGTTGTCGTGGGGTGTGTTTCTGGCCCATGGGCTGCTCGGACCGACCGATGTTCCTAGCTGATCGGCCACCGACTTGTGGCCCTCTTTTCTGGGCTGGTCCACCTGCCAGCCGCTGTTTTCCCTTCGCGTCTGGTAGACCATCGTTTGTGCCCAAGAAATGGCTGGGCCCACGAAAAAGGCTGGTCCCGCCCCACAGAGACGCAGGTCTTTGGGTGTTTGCTCTGATTCGCGTCATTCGCGACACGGTTCGAAGTGTAAAACGGGTTTTCCCCATTGAAGTGAACCGGGGCCCTCTGCGCCTTGCTCGCTGTCGACTTCTCCGTGGCCGGCGGGTACAGACACAGGCATGGCGGACACCCTATTCTCCACGCCGACTGGGGAGAGGAGGACGTGCGTTTCACTTTTCTACCTCACATCTCTCTCACCTCCTCGGTTTCGCCTCCTCCGCTCAGTCTTCCCACCTACTGTTTCTCCGGTGGGATTCCAAATCTGCCTCCGGTAGCGTCGCCGCTTCACCGATCTCCGACCGGATCCGACGCTATGCAGGCCCTAGGTGGTGGCTTTGGTTGAGGTCAAGCCGTCGTTCACCCATGAGAGCTCCATTCTTTCTTCGTTCCTCTTGCCTGTTCATTTGTTCTTCTTGCATCGTTTCTTTGTCTTGTGGGGAGAGGAGCTCGCGGTGGCTTCGGTTGAGGCGAGCCATGGTTGGCCCGTGGGGGTTCCAGTTCGTTGTCTTTTTTCTCTCTCTTTGGTCTCTGGTTTTTGGTTCGTTGGCTTTGTCTGTTTCTTATTCTTCTTTTTTGTTTTCTTTCGGTTGCTCCTTGGCCTTTGTTTTTATCTGGGATTTGGTATTTTTCTAACTCTTCCAGATTCTTCGTGGTCACTTTTGGTGCTCTATTGTGATTTGGCTTCCTTCACCTTTACTTTTTTCTTGGATTTGGATGTTCTTGCTTTTCCAGGTTTTTGCTGTTCGATCCACCTCGCTGTCGGCTGCTCCATGGTTGCGGAGTACACCTTCTGCATGGCCGGCGACCGCTCTATTCGTGGCCTCGATTGGGTAGAGCAGGTCGCACGCCTCACTTTCCTGCTTTGCCTCTCTCTCCCCCTCAGTTTCTCCTCCTGCACTTCCTCCTCAACCCTAATGTTTCGTCGACAAGATGCAGCTTCAGATCCGCCGCCGCGTCGCCGATCTCCGGCCTAGGTTTTCCTTCTTACCCTTTCGTTGACAATCGCCTCATTTTTGTGTGCTCTCTTTCCTGTCTTCCTTCACCTTTGTTTCTGTCTTGGATCTGGATGTTCTTGCTTTTCAAGGTTCTTTTGGTGTTCGCTTTTCGAACTCTCCTGAAATTTTCCTTTTCTGAGTTGGCTGCTTCTTCTTTTTTCTTCCTTTTTTAGATCTGTCATTGTTGATTTTCTAATTTGGTTTCTCTTTTCTATCTGATCTTCCTTCTATTTTATTTATGTTTCTTCTTTGTTCTGCTGGTAATTTTACTCATTCCGTGCTCTATTTTTGCCTTGGTTTTCCTTTTTGGTTCGTGTGCTTCAGTGAGTTTGCAGCGTTCTCTCTTGTTTGCTCGTGGTTCCTGATTTCTTCAAATCCATTTCTTTTTTAGCTCTAGGATCTTGCATTCTTTGGTCTTCCGTTGTCTCCGTGTTTGCCTCACGTTTGTGTTGTTCTTTGTTTATTTTGGAGGTTGTCGCATGGTTGGTCATCGCTATCTGAAGATTGGTGGTGTTGCTTGAGTTGTCATCTTTTTTCTTGCTGGTAAGTTCAAGACCTAAAGGATAAATGTGTACTTTATGTATTGATGATACAACAGATGTGGAGCTGAGCAATTTCTGCTTTACATATTAATAGATGTGGGCCTAACCTATTTGTGTTTTACGTATTAACAGAGTTCTTTGCTTTTGTAGCAGGTCGTCGCATGGTTGGTGAGTGCTGCCTGAAGTTTGTTCCTGCTGATTGATTTGTAATATGTTTTCTTGCTGGTAAGTTCAAGGCCTGAGGAACAGATGGGTGCTTTACATATTAAGTGATGCAGACAGATGTGTGGCTGGGCGATTACTGTTTTACATATTAGTAGATGTGGGGTTCAGCTATGTGGGCTTTACGGATTAATGTATGTGGGGTTAATCTATGTGTGCTTTACCTATCAATAGATGTGGGCTTGATCTATCCGTGCGTGTTTCCTTATACTACTGCCTCTTTTGTTTAGTTAGCTGGTACTTAGTTAGTCAACTAAATTGGTATTTATATTCTGATGGCTTCTAGAAAAGCCAATAATTAGTCAAGTAAAATGCCTTCTATGTTGGATCATGTAAGACATTGGTTTCTTCTTCGGTTTAGCTGTGGAAATAAAGTAGCTCTCTTTTAGCTGTCTCCCTATGTCCTTGGTTATGGTGAGATAATAGTTTTGTGATTACTCTGATGGTTGTTAGCCTGTTCTGCATGTGTCTCTTTATACTTGGGGGTTATACAAGTAGCTTATGTCAGCTCTATGTGGATATCTATCTATATCTCTTAATATGTGTGACATGATCACCTTTGCTTTTCTATTTTCCAGTTGTTTTTTGGAGCTGCCAGGATCATTCTTTCTGTATGTCAGGTAATAGAACTGATGCCATTCTGTATTTCCTTATTGTTGTCCTTTGCTTACGTATTTTCCTTCACTTATTTATGCCTTGGTTGTACATATTCCCTGTTGTCAATATCTGTGAGTCTTACGGATGTTCTCTACTTTTGGGGTGTGTGTTTTCCTGTTTATTTTCCTTACTTATCTACCACAGGATGTTCGCTGTGTGCTCTTCCTCTGTTGTGTAAGTTCATGTTATCCATGCATATGTACCGTGAGGATTCAGTTTGAGTATGCACACAGTTGTCACTGGTAGATATCAGCTGCAATGGACGAAAACACTAACTATTTACCTCCTAACTCCAAAGTTGGCCAACCTACTAATTGGAAATGGTATCCACGGCTGGTAGTCACCAGTGCTGCATATGTTGTGGTTTCCTATCTTAAGCCTTCATGTAGTTTATTTTTTCGGATATATACATCACTCATGTACCAAAAGAAGACCTGGTGATCAACATTTTTGTTTTAGTCTACAACATCGCTTTGTCTTCCTTTTTCTTTTACAAGAATATAAATTTTATACATTGGTCATCGACTCATGCTATTCACCTTTTTAAGTACATATATGCCCTATATTTGGTCTTCGATTGAAACATGTCCACTGCATTTTTCTCTGGCCTGGAATGACGAGTTATCTAATATCAAAAGATATATCTTCTTTATTCACTAATATCATGATCAGCGGTAAACAGGACAATTTGTTAGTGTGTATAAATTAGCTTAATGGTACTGATCAATGTATTATGTGTGCTAATATATAACATCTATGTTTAAGCTTAACTGAACATGCAGGCTATGTTGGTGCTATTTCTTTTTTTTGTCAAGTTAACCTTTATATATATGTGATAAAATTAATCAAGTAAGTGGTTATTGCTTTGCTAAGATTTTGTGAGCTCTAGACATTTGGAAGTGTTGTTATTTTGTTTCTCTTTGCTTAAAACAGAAGTATAAACCACATATTTATTTCAGCTCCATAAGATAGAGTATCCACACCGTTGTCCCTGGTATTCAAGTAAAATAATCGTGTTTGGCGATTGGTTTTCTAGATATTATTAGGCTGTCCCTGCATAATGTTCTTTTGATCCTGTGATAACATTCGGCTAGCCCAGTGGTATCAATACCTTTGTTTTCTCCATTAATCATGTTAATGCCTTGCATCCTGGTATAGTTATACTTCTCTTAAGCCTTCCAGGACAAAAAAAAGTCCACCTTACTTTATTTATAAGTTAGTTCATGTCGTGTATCATGCTGCAGAGTCTAAATTATAGTCAAATGCAAAGGGATCACCGAATTATTTCTCATGTCCTTGCTTCCTTTACTGTTCGGTAGGGGTGCAAAGCAGCTTCCCGCAAAGACCTGCAAATTGTCAAGCCAGTGTAAACTAAACTAATTTGTTGTAATCCAGCTAGAGCTAATTTTTGTAGAGTTGAATACCAAGCTGGCCTGGTCCGGGTGCCGCTTTGCATCCCTACTGCTCAAGATTTTAATCTGATACTGTGTACATTTTAGAACTAAGAATGCAGGGTTGCAAACATTATGGTTCTTTTACGTAGCTATATCTGATTTCCTCTTTTCGTGACCACTGTTTTTTGATTGTTTCTCTGTCCTCTGCTATTTCCAGGTGGTTCTGGCAAAAGAGACAACCTTCATCTGTGCATGGTCTCCAAGAGGTTCAGGTTACAATCTGCCTAACCTCATAGATTTGTCCCATGTTTGGGTTATCCGTGCTTGTGTGCAGCGAGGATCAGCATAGAGTAGCAATGCCTTTGTACTTAGTGCATGTCCGGCAGTGGCTGACTGAAATACTGTTTATTTACATTTTAAGCTAATTGACTGATTTGCCAGTTGGGCATTCGTATTCACCGTTGGTAATTAGCTAGGCAGCACACAATGTGGTTGCCTATCCTGTGGTTCACTTGATGTATATTTTTTAGATTTAGAGTTCACTCATGAGACATGAACAAGAAGAGGACCCTTGGATACATGTTGTTAGAGTCTACCATTGATTTGTGTTTCTTTGCTGTGTGCCACTGTAATAGTTGTTGCGCAAAATAATTAAATGTTTTAACTTAGCCAGTGAATAGTCTGAGCTGTTTATTTCTTACCTTGGTACATTTAGGCTTTAGTTGTGTATATAGCCACTTTTGTCAGCGATATGGCACGATTATTTTTCTACCTCAGAAACACCGAGTTGATTAGTTAGGATCTCTTTGCTTTCAATAAACACTTTTCATCTGATCATATAAATATCCGAATGGGTCATATTTTGATTTCCGTTAGGATGAACACATGGTTCTGTTTCGTTGCATTATCAGTAGTGTCAGTATTGAAGAAATTGATATGCCATATCGCACAGACTGACATGCTGAGAAGAAATTGATGGGTACGGTAGACCTGTGTATCCCGCTTCTCCCAATTAGTACCAACGGGCAAGAGCTGGCAGAAAGCGGTCATTCCGTTTGCGCCGCTTGAATTGTTAACCCTCCGTCAGGTATCATCTTAAAAATGTGCTTGGAACACCCAATTTAACAATCCAAGACCTATTATGTCGGTGTTTCTTGGATCAAATTAAAACATATCCACTCTGGTTGTTAAAATTATGCAGATATAGAAAGAAATATGGACATAGAAGCATGTCCACATGAATAAGGAAGGAAAAAACCCATAAGGTACCATCAGCTCTTGGACCTAAATATGTATATGCCACGTTGTGGTAGAATGACTACTATGATCTGTGATGCTATCTCTGGATTTTTTGATGCTGTGTACTACCCGTTACAATGAGTAGAAAGGTCGCTTTCACCTACACCGCCTTCACATGCCTTAGATTAATTCTGAATTGTATCTTAACTTTGAACTGTCTGTGGACATTATGTTACTACCAAATGTACACAGGGCTTTTGGTTGGTCGTGTAACCGCTTTTTTCATGTCATATCGTTGTTAGCTTTTTATGTGGATAGTATCCAATGGATAGGCCACCCCTCATCTTCTTTAGTAATGAATTACTCTATAAGTGAACACTGATCAATAATTCAAAATAGAGTATAATATAATTACCTATTCTCACTGATTACTTAGTTGGCTACGGCATGTTAATACTATCCCTTTCTAAGCTGTTAGACTGACATGCTGAGCAGAATGAGCCTTCTATCTGGAAGGTAGCCTACATTTTTGTCCATTCTTTGCTATTTTTAGCACACGTCAGCTCCCAAAGCCCATCAGAACTTAGCCCATGGATTTTCTAATTTCGTCGTTCTCTTGCTATTTAATTGCTTTGTCTCCCGCCCCTTTCTTATCATTGCCCTTTTCTTAGGCCATGGTTTTCTTATCGATATGAGGAGTTTTTTTTTTAAATGTGTAGGGCTGGTTGCCACTTTGAATTTGTCTTTAATCCCTAGACCATATATATGAAAATCTATGTACCTACTGTGAATTGGTGTCTTATTTCTTTATTTATTCATATCTTCTCAAACAGATAACAGAAGTTTATTTATCCCTGCTACATCTCTATCCTCTGATTGATGGTGTTTATGGCAATTGTATTTAGCCGTCACCTGTTTTACCAATCGATTACCAGTGTCAAGGTGTGTGTCTTATATATGTGAACTTGTGTGTATGTAAGAGTATTATGCTTTGCTCTAAACATGTAATGCCACTGCTATGTATATTAGTTCTTTAGTCACTGTGTCATATTTACCGTTTTACAATTTGAATATCAATGATGGTTGTAATTGTTGTAACGAAGAACATATCTATTCTATAGACTTCCTGATGTAGACTATGTATATGTAAGAGCATTGTGCTTTGCTATAAACCAATAATGTAACTATGTATTATTGACAATCATGTCATATTAAGAACGTTTGTCATAACGTTTTGCAAATTGGAAACCAGTGTCAACGGCGGGTGGCGCGCGGCAAGCCGCGCCAAGGAATCTAGTAAAATTAACGCGTCAATGTCCGCACTAAGACATCATTCGCTAAGTACGAGAGTCTTTAACTTCCTAAATGTCGGCCACCACTTTATATCACTCATGAAAACATACAAGCAAAGTTCAAAAGATTGTCGAATAAGAAACATGCAATTATAGGTAACTACAAGGTGCACATGAAAGAGTGGGCTACGACAAAATTATGAGTTAAAAAAGACAGCTTGGAAGCAAAACACATTTGGAAACGCTACCAAGTTCAACTTTGTAGCTTGAGACAAACATTTAAGAAACAAAAAATTGTTGTAAATCATCAACTGGTTCATGACTGTAGTAACAATCCTGACATATAAAATTGTGACAAGTTTCAAACCGATACATACGATCAACACATCTGTCACAAGTCATAGTCAACTGTTCACTTGGAGACACTCGAGCTTATGGGTTGTGGAGTGATAACTGATGTTGGAATCCATTCCATTGCGTGTACCCCCATGCTTGACGAATATCACGCTCCGATTGTGCCGTCATGTGACTGATGCTGGAGTGGCCGAGCTTATGCATCTAGGGAAGTTAAGTCTATGATCATTGAAAGTTGTAGTGGTAACCTGGGGGCGGCTAGATAAGTTCACTACTCTGAATCTCTATAACCTGGCCTTGCCAAAAGAATATTGAAAGGTTTTGGAAGCAAACAACCGTTGGGATCATCAACATGTTAATGGTTAATTATAGTAATAATCATGACATGTAAAACTGAGACAAGCTTGAAACCTATCCATACAATCAACACATATATCATAATAGTCAGAGAAAATTGCAAAAAGCCACCACATTTGGGGCTAGGGTTTCAAAAAACCACCATGTTGCTGATTTTTATCAAAAA
This sequence comes from Poa pratensis, assembly GCA_947311845.1. NCBI lineage: Eukaryota > Viridiplantae > Streptophyta > Magnoliopsida > Poales > Poaceae > Poa > Poa pratensis. The sequence continues at coordinate 51,744,129 of CAMZMU010000041.1, forward strand.
AACACCATTATTCAGTAACAGCGACGCAAAAAAACACTGATTATGTCATTTGCGCAGACTAATTGAAATTCTGACCAGTGGACCCCAGTGTCAGACATACGTGGCACCATAAGACAGCGAGGGATGAAACGTTAAAACTTTGGGGTCACTCGCTAATGGCATCATAAGCAGACATAAGTTGTTTATGACATCTCGCTAATGACATCTCGCTAATGGCATCTCGTTAAAACTTTCTTAGTTAATAAATTGTTTGGTCACTGGCTAATGGCATCATAAGCAGACATAAGTTGTTTATGACATCTCCAGCAAATAAAATTTCATTAGGTTGAAGGCGTGAACTGTGTACCACCATGGACAGTATATAGCTAAGAAATGCGAGCACACCTATTGGTTAATTTGTACTCTCCAGTCAATTATGGTCATGTAGCGAATCAATTCAATGGGAATTATGGCTGGTAGGTGAAAATTTGGAAATCTTCGGATCGAAGGAAACTAAGTCTCATTTTTGTCTCCGGATGATGCCTGAAATACAAGGATACCTTCCAAGGTTAGTCATTGACATATGTACACGAGGAGAAGGGGAAGGGCTATCTCTATGCATGGTAATCAACTAAGATAGTCTCTCCTCTCCTCTCCTCACTTTTTTTCAATCCAGACATGCAGTACTCGTTAATTTGTACATGTGTATTCCGTTTGGATTAATCTTGAGGAGATGAGCAAGACAAGATGTCTGTAGCCATCAAGATAGGACTTCTTTTCTAGAAGCCTGATTTGATGCTTGCAAATTTGTTTGTAGATCGTGACTCAGTAGCCAACTTCGCAGGCAGCCAGGCACATTAGTGGAGGTGGAGGCTAACCAATCTCGTGGAGAGCCCATCATGGTCATGGACCCATGACCTTATCCATAGAGCACGCACAATTAGGCGGTCGATTCATTCCAGCCCGTCAGAACGGACCGCTCAACTAGGTATTCCCCTCGTCAAAAATAAAGTCAAGAAGATACTAATTCATAGCAAAACTAGTGCACAAAGATGCAAAGATAATAGATGGAGAAAACAAGGACCAAGTTGAATCCTTTTTCATTTACTGTTGGAAAGCTGAGCCATCTTTTCCATACTTTCTACATGAAGCCATGCTTCCCGTAAGGCCGTAAGTCGTCGTCTAGCACGAAACCGACGCGTAGAAGTGAAACACAGTAACAAAAGACAATACTTGCAGGACAGATTTCAAGTTAGTACAGAAAATCACCGTTGCCACTTGTCTAGTCGGCCTGAGCAAGATGACCTGTGGAACAGGCTATGCACAAGTGCAAGCCTTCCCAGCCTATAAAACACCATCCTCTTGCTCAAACCCAGCAAGCCATAGGAGTGTTCTTACATAGTAACCTTCTTCTCCAGCCAGCCAGCCAGCCGGTGAGGAGGACTTGCAAATCAAGAAGCCAGACAAGATGTATAACGCCCCGTCGTCGCAGGAGATGTCCTACTCCGACCACGTGCAGCGCTGCCACGAGGAGAAGGGCTGCCTCTACGCATGGTGAGATCAAGTCCCTTGGCTTTGTTTGCTCTTCGAGGATTTATCGGTTGTGTGCTTCGGTTATCTGGGGGTTTGGAGAAATTGAAAGACAGAGGATGACCCTCATGTCTATTCTTCCATCTTTTTCTGTTATGTTAATCCGTTTATGATTCTGTTCGATCTCTATGAGACCCTTTGTTTTTTTTTTTACGGTAAATAGCAGGAGCTCTGCCTATGCATTATAAGAGGAATAGAATTGGTCCAGTTAATTAGGGAAACCGGACCCAAAAACCATACAAACGCGGTTAAATCTGACCCTTTGTATGTGATGAATGATTTGGTTTGCAGCGTGTTCACGGCGTTGTGCTGCTTCTGCTGCTACGAGACCTGCGAGTGCTGCCTCGACTGCCTCTGCTGCTGCTGCAACTAGCCCAGTTCTTGACTGCAGGAACAAGATGGAGATCCACCGGCCTCCGTCCAATTACCCGAGACACTTTTAAGTTTTCGTAGTAATAAGCGAGCGCGCGCGCGCGTGTCTTGTAGCTTACCTCCGTGAGAAATCTGTCAGATACTGTACTCAAATATATAAATTATTGTTCCAAACAGAATTGTCGCTGTGATCATGGCATATAAATTTGCATCAGATTCTGGTTGTGAAAAAACCACTCTGGCGTTTCATTTCACTTATTTTTAACTCCCTGAAATTGTCTCAACACTGAAAACGAACATGCGCAATTACTATCGATTCTCCATAGCTGTTGTGGCTGATTGCTGTTGAACAGGCCAACCTGCCATACCAACTGGCAAACGGTTCAGCTAACTGGACGCTATTTCTTCTTGTCCAAACCGTCATCATAACACTACCTTTTCCTACCATTTTCTTGCCTTAAAGAATACGGAAGGTAACTGATTAGTTCAACCGTCAACAGGATACCTAGAGGATCTGCAAAGTGTAAAAGCCGTCTACGACTGCACAGGGGCCATTCGATTTGTTCGAAAGAATGACGAAAAAGGGAAAAGGATAATATGCCCACGGCAACTTTGTAACTACCAGTTGCTAAGAGCATATCCACCGGGGCCTCTAAAGAACCCCAAAGGCTTTTTGGGGGGGCGGACACCAAAAACGTCCACCAGCGACACTTCCCAAAGCCTCGCTCCAAGCGATTTTGTGTCCGGCACCCCAATCGGGCCTCCAAGTTTGGAGGCCCTCCTGGGTGCCGGACGTTGACCGGACATGGCTTCCGACAGGTGCGCCCCACCCGTCATAGACATAGGGCGCGAGGAGGTGCTGTAAATTGCGCCGTGCAGGAGGCAGTTCTGCCCGCGTTAATGGCGACGCGTTTCTGCAGGCGACGAAGCGACGGGACGGCGAGGCGTCTGCGGCACGCCTCGCAATTACGCCGGCGCCCAGGTTTTCCCGGCTTCCCAAGCGTCGGCGTGGCCGAATCGCGTCGCCGCCACATAACTCCGACGCGACGCATCCTCACCCACCCGCCGCTTCCCGCCCAGCGCCACCGCTTCCCGCCCCTCCGTTTCCTGCCCCCTCCCCGCCTATATAATACTCCTCCGCCGTGCAGCCTCACCACACCAACACTCGCCGTAGTGTCGCCCCGAGCCAAGCACCATGCCTCGCCGCCTCCAAACCACCTGGCCCACCCTCACCCAGGCAGCGCGCCGCGCTCACCCTCTGGGCAGGAGCAGGAGCCGGAGCAGGCGCCCTAGCCTGTCGTCGACGAGGAGCCCTTCTATTGGGCGAACGTCGACGACATCGACGTGAAGGAGCAGCTGGAGCAGGAGCCGGCCCAGGATCCTTACCCTGGGCAGGAGCCGCCTCCGGAGGAGCCGGCGCAGGAGCAAGAGCCGGCGCCGGAGCAGGAGCTGCCGCCGCCGCTGTGGCCCGACCAGGTGGTCGCGGTCAACTCCTTCGACACCTGGCGCGCCGAGCAGGCGGCCAACCAGTTCAGGCTCGGCTACGAGGCGGTTGGCGACGCCGTCGAGGCCGCCATCAAGAAGGCCTCCATAGCGACCGCGGAGCGAGACGTTCGCTGCCGCGCCTTCATGGCCGCCGAGCGCGCGGCGTACGCGGACCTCAACGCCGTGGCCGCGGAGCGGGAGAATCCGGCCTCGATGGAGGCCGCCCAGCAGGCGGTTCACGAGGAGCTGAACCGGGCGCGCAAGGCGAGGGCGCGCGAGGCGAGTCAGGCAGCGGCAGCTGAGAGGGATGCCGCAATTGCAAGGGCTGCCAGGGATGACATGCGTCGGGCGGCGAGCGCGCTCCGGCAGGAGAGGCGTGTCCACTCGCGCCTAGCCCAGGAGAGCCAGAAGGCCTCCCTGACAGGACAGGCGCCCCGCTACGACGACGAGGCAGGCCAGGGCGGCGGAGTTTAGATTAGGGTTTAGTTTAGGGTTTAGATTAGGGTTTAAATTTCAATCGTTTAGTTTAATTTGAATCGTTTAACTTTGAATCGCTTAAATTTCATGTCGCTCGCAAGATGTTCAACCATTTGCGCGCGTTTGGGGGTGGGTCTTTGGGGAGTGCCGCTGTGGGCGGCCTCCAAATGTTGTCCGGACACATGTCCCCCTCAAAGGAGGCCCAATTGGGGGGGTGCCGGACACACATTTGGAGGCGCCCGGTGGAGATGCTCTAAGCATAGCATTTCATACCCAAAGTACACCACACTCTTTCTGACCGGGATTCTCTCGGGGCCCCATTTCGTAAGCGTGTGAATATCTTCCAGTTCCGACAAAGAAAATGAACCAACTGCGAAATTCTTGTGCTGCAGAAGTATAAGATGCCCTCGGTAGTGTTTCGAACTCGGCCTGCACACAACTTCCAGAAGACAGAGGATTTTGGAGCAAGTCAAGTATTAGTTGCAGGCATGTGCCCCGGTGCACAGTGGCTGAATTCGGTTACAACAGAATGATGAAACTATGACCGCAAGCGAGCCATGGAAAGCAGGGACTTCTCTTTCTAACACTGCAGGAACAAAGCGTAAAGTTTAACAAAAATATTATGTTGCTTCACCGTACATGCTCTGAAGCGTCTATGTCTCATTTGTAGCATAACTCGAAACTGGGACATCACTTCCCTGGAGAAACAATCAAGGATAACGGCGACATCACAGCTGTCTATCTTCAATCATATTACTTGTTCATCGTGTGCTGCTGCTTGAGGTCGCACATGACGCTGCCTTCACCACTCTCCGCCTCCTCCAGTAGGATGTGGTTCAGGGTTTCCCTTGGCATACCTGCTAAAATGGATAAAAAAGGGATGGATATATTTTAGAAGATCTGCAACGAATCAAGTAGTTTTACCTGCCCTGAAGGTAGGATGGCAAGAAGACCACTTGGCGTGTTTAAAACAATTGTGGAAGTGGACCTTGGAATTTTAGATGGACATATAATGGTGCAATAATATCGCGCTAAATAGCTCCGTGCAGGGCAGGGAAAACATAAAAGTAATAGGTCTAGTGGATACTTCGATGATAGATCAATATTTTTTGCTAGAATATAGCATTATTGTGATGTTGAGTTTTCTGCTGTCAGAATATAGCATCGTGTGATGTTTACAATGTGTAATTACAATTCAGAGCATGTTTAAAAGATAAACCTTGCGTAAACTATACAATCTTACTTCATTTAACCTCTCATACTAACCTCACGGGAGTTATTCAGACTACTGTGGAGTACATTAACTAAGTTCAGAAGCAAAAGCAAAGGCTCAACAGAAAAGCTATATTGTTCTTTAAGTTGAACACTTCAACTTACTAGCTACTACTGCTGTTCACTGAGTCTGAGTTGGGCATTGAGATGGGTTTTGGCAATCCAGCTATTCCAACTAGCTTTTGCCTATTGTTCTATTTGGTTAGCCAACTTTTTTCTGATTGTGTCTATATTTCCACAGCAGAATATCAGATACAAAATAAGTTCAGTAACGGCAAACCAAGCCTAACAACAAGTATTTGTGTCTACTCATTTAAGAAAAATGTTCAACGATTGTTCATGAGAACGTAATTCTGAAAAAACTCTGTCCATTTCAGACACCAAAACAACTGCGTGCCCGCAAAAGAAAACAAGAGAAACAACACAACCCCATCCAAACAAGGACAACTCGTCTGCTACATATACACCTGGACATTCTATACTAAGATGCAACTAAATTTCACTACCATTTCTGCTTTGGCCTCCAAGCTGCGCGCTTCCTACTTCCTACCTCATCTAAAGAAACAGGGGTCATGTCAATTCTACTTATTCCCACCTGCATGTGCCTGAGTCTCAAAGCCGACATTCGATTGCCTTATGTGCTAGCTTTTCAGGAGAAGCTTTGTTATGACATGAGAAGAAAGTAAAAACACAACATGATATATGAACATCACATGTAGCAATGTTGTATAATTTCTCTTAATGCTATGCTGCTACACATCTCGTAGTTATAAAGTAAACATGATAGGAAGCTGATGACCCAGACCCTAGTTTGATTATTTGCATACCATCCCACACGCAGGGAACTGAATGGTGAATTACTTTATTAAGCTGCACATATGTCAGGTGTAATGCTGCAAAATAATACCTCGTGACGACAACACATGCGGAGATAACTCCAGGTCATATCCATACCATCTCATGCCACTGGGATATTTGGTTCACCAAGGTTCACAAAAGCCTCTGCACGCATCATGCGTAGAGTGACAGTGTGCCAAGAGACGAGATGGTCCAAGAAGTTTGACACGTATGCTCGCCGGTCATCCTGCATTGTTAACAAGCGGCTGAGATGTTTTCAGATACATTAGTACCAAGTTGTTAATTTTTTAACATAGGGTAACATGCAGAAAACAAATAGGTATCTGGAGCGTACCTTATAATCCAAGTAGTAAGCATGCTGAACAGAAAAGGGGAAATGTCAATACTTGGCACATAATAGGATTGACAGAACAGAAAAGGAGAAACCAAATAGGTATCTGGAGAGTCAATTTACTTGCCTCCCACAAGTCTAGGCTGATAATTGGCTGAAACAGAAGAAGACATGGAATGTCAGTGCAAAAATTTGAACAAGAAATATCTCAAATAATTACACGCATACACTAAAAAAAGGTTGAGTAAACTTGCAATATCTCCAAAAGCAAGTGGATTGATGGCATTTCTCGTGTGAACTACTGAGAGTTTCCGCTCGTTTCTCTTCACTGCAATAAGCAAAACATTCATTAGTGAATGGAATATTAATCGGGCATATTTGAAGCCATGCTCAGAAAATCGGCACCTTGAAATTCGAAATGAATCAACAGTTTATGTACTTGAAAAAAATGGTAAAGGGAAACTTACAGACAAGCCAAACCCAACCAGACCCCAGCAGGGACAATGCGGAGAGCATGAACTCTTCCCTGAAATTAGCAAACGTGCCAAAATCCTTCTCAATCTGCTGCAGCACACCTGCCTCGGGTGAGCCACCGCCTTCCGGCTGCATCGATTCCCAGAAGAAGTGATGGTTCCAGACCTACATATCACAGCATACAAGGTCAGAACTGCAGCAAGCATTCTAGCTACGAGGGTGAAGTCCCAGTGTGGCGTACTCTGTTCTTAAGTAAACAAATGAACAACACTACTGTAGTAGGCGAAATCCATTAGAGACCGAACAAAACCTAAGGCATCGACTTACCTGGGCAGCATTGTTGTACTCCGGCAACGGGTTGCCGTTGTTGTAGGCCTCCTTGATGAGATCCTCCTGGGTGTGGCCGTAGAAGGAGCTGGTGGCGAGCTCCTTGTTCAGGCCATCCACGTAGTCCTGCTGGTGCTTGCCCCAGTGCAGCTCGACGACCTTCTTGCTCATGTAAGGTTCCAGGGCATCCTGCAGCACGCCGCAGGCAAGAACGAGCTGGAGGTGACATCTTTAACGGCGGCGCGCGAATCTGCGGGGAAAGCGGCGGTGTGGGCAAGAAGCAAGATGGCCGCACTTACAGTTTTGTACGGCGGAGTCGTGAGGCCGTAGAAGGACACCACCTTGGAGAGCCTCCGGGGTCGGCAGCCCTGCCTTGTGGAGTAAGGGCGGCGCCAGAGACCGAGGAGAGGGGAGGTGTTGGGGTGGGCGAGCGGGCGGGAAGGAGCGGCGGGGAGGCCGCCCATTTGGAGGAGCATGCGGCCGGCGGCGTGGAAGGAGTGAGCTCGGGACGATTGGAGAATGCTGCGGCTGCCTGGACTGAACCTTATCGTTTTCACTGTGGCTAAGCTACCGACTCGACTCAACTGCTACGGTCTGTCTCTGTAGGTGAAATGATACTATGCCATGGACTTCATCAGATGTTTCGAAATTTGAACGAGTTTTCGAAAAATCTAAAAGCATATTTTAGTGACAGATAAGTTTATTAAAAAAAATCATCCAAAAATATGACCTTTGCACAATAGAGATACTAGGTTGTAGTTTAGTAGAAAAAAAAGATGCTAGGTTGTAGTCCAACGGGACGATTGGACAAAATGCAACTTCAAAACTGGACTTGAATCAATGGAGCGGCCTCCAACTCTTTCTAGACAAGCCAGTGGCATGCATTCTTTCTGAAATGTAAACTAGGTCAGCCAGCCAAATTCATGGGGTTTGGGTACTGGTTTCTGCTTAAATTTCATGAACTCAAACAGACATCAAATAGCTCTCCAATTGCTTGACCAATCAAATGATAATGATATGTGTTGCTGATACAACAAACAAAATCTCTGGCACTTCATCATGTGCCTCAATGGTCTCACTGTTACACATCCGGCATTGTATATTACACAAGGTGGCCTTTAGGCCATACTATGAAAAAAAACACACCGGAGACTACTGTTTCTAAAATTCAGGGAAAGGTTTTGAGAACGACAGCATGGCAACACGTGTCTGCCCTCAACGCTTCATCAATGAGTCAGATCTAGTCAGCAATCTGTTAAACAGGAACACAAAATGGGTTAGATTTCATAGACGGGGCAACAGGATGGCTTCTGATGCAACAATCTCTGTGCATTTCGGATCAAAACGGTTGAATTGAGTAAAATTCAGAAACATATTGTAGTTTCCTGAACCGAACCTTGATCTACTCTAAGAACATCTTGGTTGAGATTGCTGGAAGCTTCCTGCCTGATGACTCTTCCAATTCATAGGTGAATTCCATATCCATAAGCCGATGGTTCTCTTTCGAGCGAACCATCGAGAAAGAAACATTAACATTGTCCCCTTCATTTACTCTCAGAGATGGAGTCAGCAAGAATACCTTGGAAACAAACAAATAATTGAATGTCAAAACGTGACACGCAACTAGGAATGAATACATTTCCATAATTATACAGTCAAAAGCTTATACTGATTCGAATAAAAAGCATTCATATGTTGTCTGATGCTACTAAATAGACATTCTTTTGCTTAAGCTCAAATTTGAAGGTAGCTTTTGCTTAAGCTCAAATTTGAAGGTAGCTTGCCTCCCTGCCCCTACTTATACGAATTTATAAAGGAGGTCAAAGTTCATCTCTTTTATGTTGAACTCACAGGTTGATGCCATAGCTGGTAATAAATTCTGCAACAACAGAAAAATCATATTGAGTAACTATTCTAGAAACCAACCTGCTGGCCCCAGTGTGTACCACCATTGACATCTGGAGCTGTATTTAGTTCGACTTCCTCAGCTGCAGGGTTTTGCTGGCTACCCTGGAAGTGTAAAGTGAAACAGTAAGCGCCTACCATTCAGTAAAACGTAATTCTAACATGAGGTGAGCTGGGTAATAATTCAGTTTGACGTACTCTAAAATGAACATCAAACCACCCAGCCAATGCAGCTAGTCTTGTTCTGTCCTGGTTGATTGGCAATGAAACTTGTGCTCTAACTTCTCGTATCTCTTCAACGGTTGCTGTCAAGCAATCCATTTCCTTAATAACCGCAGGTTTCCCTATAACTTGGTTTGGATGAAGATTGTTCCATATTGAAGACTGCAGAAGTACAAAAAATGATTATGAATATAAAGAATGTCATGTCAAATGAACTAAGGTCAGGAATTGAAAAAGACAAGAGTTTATTAGACTCAAATGGATACAGAACCAGAAATAGGTGCAAATCCTTTATAAGCTCCAGAAAAATCCTAAAATTCACTTGGCAAGATTGCAGTCATGTGTTATTCGAGAAACAAGGAGCAACACAAGACTTCTGGCATTATATAGTAGCCCTTTATGGTGAATAAATTAACAGTAGCTCTTAACATCGAATATGAATATGTAACAGTATCTCTTAACAAAGAACAACACAAGACTTCTGGCATACAGAGTATATGATAGTACAGCAATTTCCACACTGAAAACATGCCTTTTATAATAAGCGATACCTTGAGATAGAACTTCTCGTGTTCTGCACGATATGCCTTTGTCAAAGCATTCATGTTGACCCCATAATAAGACTGGGTGTCCTCAACAAATAAGTTCCAGTCATTCATAGCTACGTCAAAATCTTCCATCTTTTTGTCACCCAAACCACTTTGTATAGGTGCTAACCACATCCGAGCATGGCTAGGATACCTGCAAAAGATTGATCTTAGAATAAGTACATCTGTGTTTTGATTGTGCCAATAAGAAAACTAGAATGGTATTGTCATCTTTCAGAAACAAAATACTTCAGATCATGTGTTCATTAATTTAACTTGATTTCCAGATTATTTGATCAGCCAACCATAACTTTCACAATTCACTTCTCGAGGGAATACATTACATACATGATACATATCAGCAAACTTAAAACCAAAAAATGCGTCCTTTACTTACATTACACCACCAGGATTCAACCAACGGTCACGTGCGCATATGACAGAATCAAACATTGACTCTCTCAAGAGATAGTAACCCATCCACTCAGAGATAATGACATCAACTGTAGTTCCAAAAACAACAGACATAACATACCGATTAATACACAATAATACATCATAACTTCCATGTCACTGCTGCTAGGTTTTGGAGGGGGGGGGGGGGGGGGGGGAACCCTTCCAAGATGAAAGATTTAGACATTTGCTGTTAATTTTTTTTGTTGCAATATCACTCACCCAGACACACCAGTACTTTTGTATGTTAACCATCGACTCATGAACGAAATAAAGTACTAGGAAGAAATCAAGAATGAATATTGAACCTTTCTCAGGAAGCACAATGTCCTCCATGGTCCCCTGTATGACCTCGACGATGTCCGCGACCCCGTTGGCGCGGACGAGCTCGCGGGCGTGCTCCGCCACGTTGGTGGCCTCCACAGCATACACCTTCCTGGCGCCAGCCTGAGCGCTCCAGATAGCAAGGATACCGCTCCCGGTGCCGACATCAAGAACCACCTGGCAGATCCCCAAATCAATCAGACCAAAAGCGCTCAAATTGAAGCAAATACAGAACTTCTAGCTATTCGTAGGGGCGTGGAGGGGACTATCTCACACACCTTGCCGCGGAAGTGGTGCGGGTTGCGGAAGACGGCGGAGTGATAGGCGTCCATGCGGACGCGGTCGCAGAGCATCTCCTTCTGGTGGTAGAGGTAGGCGTAGGTGCAGAAGTAGTTGGCGAAGTCGACCTCCTTGTCGACGGGCGGCGCGCCCCCGGCGGCCGGGAGGCGGCGGCGGCGGCGCCGTTCGGGAGGGACGCCATGAGGAGCAGTCGAGAGGGGTTTTCGTGCGGTTTGCAGGAATAGCTGCTGCCGCTAGGGTTTATGGAGTTGGGGACTTTTTAAAGGATGGGCACCATGGGTCTCAGCCGTCGGATCCTGCTTTAATATTCGGAATGGAGGTTGATGACGTTACACTCTGGTGAGAGAGGGTCTACCGTTGATAAACCCTAGCGATAAAATAGAGGGTTTTCACGGGTGTGGTTGTATTAGATGATTGTTTAGAGTTGTGCTCCCAAAAAAAAGATGATTGTTTAGAGTTCACATGTTCTAGAAATCATAGTTGTCCGGATCAAAATTGAAGATTAAACATTAAGAGCTTTTGTTTAAGCTTGAGTTCAGTTGTTACAATTTATTTGAAATAATTTGAGGGTAGGGCTTCAAACACAATTAAACATGTGTTTCATGTAGTTTTCTTATATATACACACACCTGAATACTTGGCTAAGTAGCGCAAACACATTAGTACCTTATAAACCGGTGTTTCCCTCCATTTTATTTCATGTTTCTTTTTAATATAGTTTATTTTTTGGATTGTTTTTATTTTGGCCATAGCTCTTAGGCGTGTCTTTGTTATCTATAACTCTCACTACTCCCACAAATAACGACAAAAATCCAATCAAACTAACGCTCAAAGAAGCCAATGATATAAATACGAGCTAGGCATGTTAGAGTAAGGATAACCAATTATTGGCTATACAAAATTATCATGTCATCTATAGGCGCACCAACCATGCATAGTACTCCCTCCATTTCATGATGTAGGGTGTATAGGTTGTTGAGATTTTGTTTTCCAAAATATAGGGTGTATTGCCTTTTTGTCGACAGTTTACTAATACCCATGAGTCACAGAGATAGAATAGAGGGATTTGACGGATTATTTCTAGTTTGTGGCCATTAGGGACCTCTCTCCCATTTTTCAAGGAAAATGTGTCTAGTGCATGCCAAATTCCTATGTCTCAATATTCGATGGGAGACAGTTATACACTCTACATCAAAAAGGGGATAGTCACCTTTGGTGATGTACCAGTTTATTAATAATTGGCCCACCTCGCACTTTTACAAAGGTTTCCATTTTGTTCATAATTGGCCCACCTTACACTTTCATAAAGGTTTCCATTTTATTAGTAATTGATTCACCTGACACTTTCACAAAGGTTTTTTGGCGTCCGTGCTGCAGTTGTTGATCTTTAACCTTCAGGACATTTACCTTATCTCTCCTTTACTATTTCCTCTATGTCGGAAAAAAGATTTCTAAATTTTATTAGCTTGATTACATCATCTTTTATTATATATAGTTGCTCTTATTTAGTCTCATCAACAAGCATGATAACTCATTGCTTCACACACTTATAAAAAAAGTTTGATTTTAAAAAAAAACAAGGTTTCTCTGTCACATACAAGATTTTGTTCACCCTAAAATGCAAAAAAAAAATGTTGTAACACACGAAAAACAAATGATCCTTTACGAAAGAGCTTGAGTAGATTGAAATTCAACTATGAAATAAACTACACATGATTGAATCCTACAAACAAGAAACAGTCAAGCATTTTCTTTCAAAATTATTTGAATTAAAGAGGTAGGTACCTAGACTATAGCAGCATTCCGAAGCAAGCTCGAAATACGGTGGCGATGGAGCAAAGGTTGCGTGGTATCGACGAAAGGCTAGGAGAGACCCACCATGTCACATTCACTTCAAACAGAAACAAAAAATATAAAAACTACCAAACATACTTTATAAAATGTTTGCGTGTTTTGTATTTCATTATTTTTTTAGTGATCACTGTATTTTTTCTAGACAGTGTGGAAAAAACATCCCTAGGTTGGAGGGGAGAATTTATAATTTGCCCTGTATTACTTCAGTCCTTTATAATTTGCCACACTTTTCTTGACCTTTTACTATTTGCCACACATTACTCCAACTCTTCACTAATTTGCCCTTTTTCTCTTTTTACAGATTTATTAGATGTTTTAACTTGGAAATACATTATGAATACGGTACAAATATAGTCAGGCTGGTGGATCGATTAGATGCGTTCTCGTTGCCCTTTGTCTAGCGGAGGAGCAACATGCAACAGAGTAGATGGGACGGGAGCGCTGCCGGCGCTTCCCATGATGGCCACGCCGCACAGCGGTGTCAGCGTCGACCATGGTAGCGAGTTCTTCCATGGAGTGGAGCTGGAGCCCCCCCCCCCCCCCCCCCGCCGAATGCCTCCGGGCCTGGGGACGCCGCCGGAATGTTGGGCATGCCTCTGAACTTGCCGATGCAGAGGGCGAGGAAGCCAAATTCGTCCACCTGCGTCATCTCTGTCTCGCCGCCGACGTCGTGTTGGCGCACGGTGAGGTGCGAGACACCCGTTCTCTCATCGAAGGGCTAGTTGTTGCCAGCCCATCACTCCAACCGGTCTGCCCCGTCCTCCGGTCCAGCTCCCACGTACTTGGCGGCGACGACGGTGCTTCAGACCATGATGCGCTTGTCGATGCCGAAGTGGGCAGCGAGGTAGCCAACGACCTGGTCGTGCCATGGGAACGCGTCGGGGGTCTCCGGCCACGGAAAGTCGGAGTAGCTATAGCCGGCGACGGGCGACTGGAGCCGGGTGGAGGCGAGCGTGCGCGTCCACAGCCCACGGACGGAGTCCCCGGCCTCAAACACGACCGACCGGAACCCGCGCGCTAGTAGTTGCACGCCGCCAGCCCGCTCGTGCCGGCGCCCACGATCGCCACACATTTTTGGCAAAATCGACATTGTTGACCTCTGGACGAAAGTTTAACACAAAATAAACCTCGGCCGAAACTATTTCACGGGTTTGACCCTTTTAAGTAGCGCCCCACGATCGGGCTTTGCACTCTACAGGATAGCGCCTCTCAATCAGGCTTTACAAATCTTACCGGCGTGGCGAGCCGGGACCGCTGTGGGCCCAGATCTGGACATGTAAAGCCTTACGATCAGGCGCTATGGTGCAGTCATGTAGCGCCCGATCACAAGGCTTTACACTTCCAATTAAGAGTGAGCCATGACAGGCCCGTTCCCAACCCTAGTGATGTAGTGCAACCTGCCCTAAGCACTCCAACATACCACAAGTCACCAATGACATCAAAGGTGAACTCATTCCTCTTGGATAACTCAATTCCCACCCTTTTGAATGGTATACTACGTCATCCTCCATACCTTGTTGATACTAGGTTCGCCACGATGACTACGCATACACGAGAGGATGACCAAGATGCAAGAGGAACGAGGCCCGACAAGACGGTGGCGTGGAAGTGAAGAAGGAAGAGGAGCCAAGGAGAAGAAGAGGAGTTGTTGAAGTCCCAGGCGGCGGTACTATCGCCAGAGGCAGCGGTACTACCGCCAGGATCCCACCAGCGGTACTACCGCCAGCGCTACCGCCCAAGACAGCCCTCTGGAGGGCCCAGCGGCAGCTCCAGCGGCACTGCAGCGGTACTACCGCCACCAGCGGTACTACCGCTGCGGGTCGCCAGGCGCTAAAGGAAGCCCCCAGCGGTACTACCGCCAGGCGCAGCGGTACTACCGCTGCGGAGCCAGACCAGCACGGGATGGAGACCCTTATCCTCTCCCACCTACCCCCCTTTTGGGTCAACACTATAAATAGGCACCTACCCCCTCCAGATCTAGACAGACTTGGTTTTGAGATTAGAGTAAAGCTAGACTCCTTCTTCTCAAAGGTCTCCTTCCTCCCCTTGTGTGGATGGTTCCTCCCTTCGTGGAGAAGATCCCTACATGGATTCAAGACCTCTACTTGTAGCTTGACTACTAGCCAATCTTTCATCTTCGGGTGACTTTATTGGAGCGGCTTGGTTGGCCGTTGGAGAAAGAACCATACAAGATCCCTTCGTGTATCTACTCGCCGATCTCTCCACCTTCGTGTGGATTCTATTGGACCGGTTGGACCGACCGGTAAGGGAAACGGTTCTTGTATCGTGTGTGTGTTCTTGTGTTCGAGGTGTTCTTCTTGGTGTTCTTCGTGTTCCTCGTGTTCTTGCGTGAGTTCGTCCACTCGTTCGTCAATCCGTGAAGATCGGGCCACCCTAGAGGTCCTATTCCTCATCATATGGTATCAGAGCCAGGTAAGGATACCATATGATGCGGGTAGGTCCCGATTTTCACGGATTTGTGCAGAGGGAAGGATGAACACGAAGAACACGCGAAGAACGATGAACACAAAGAGGGGAAAACCAACACACAAGGGTAAATAGCAAGTAGCAACCCGGCAAGAATCGACTGGTAACCAATCCCCGAGGGCAGCCCCCAATCCTCCTCTCCCAAGCACACCTTACTCTTAGGATTGTTTGTCCAATTGGTCAATCCAACCAACCCAATAGAATCACCCTAGGATGAAAGATTGGCAAGTAGCAAACTATAAGAGGAGCCTTGGTATCCACGCAGGGATCTTCTCCACAAGGGGAGGCCTTGGTTCATCTCCACAAGGGGAGGCCTTGAGTCATCTCCATAGAAGGAAAGAGACACTTTGAGAAGAAGGAGCAAGGCTCTACTTTAGTTCCCAAATCATAGTCTAACCCTAGATCTAGATGGGGAGGTTCTATTTATAGTCTAGGTGGGATAGGGGTGGATAAGTGAGGAGACACGGGTCCTCAGCCCGAAAGGTTCCCGCCGCAGCGGTAGTACCGCTGGAGCCAGCGGTAGTACCGCTGGGCAGGCCTCGCTCTGCTTTTGAAGTCAACTGCAGCGGTAGTACCGCCAGGCCCAGCGGTAGTACCGCTGGCGGCGGTAGTACCGCTACGGTACCGCTGGAGCTGCCGGACGAACGAACAGAGGGCTGATTTCGGCGGTAGCTTCGGCGGTAGTACCGCCCAGCTTCTTCTGGCTCGGCTGGACTCCGGTGGGGACGCGTCTGGCTCGGTTGGTTCTGGGGCGGTAGTACCGCCACCACCGGCGGTAGTACCGCCGCCTGGGACTTGTTCCCATTCTTCTCTCCTTCTCCTTCATCTTCTTGACTCGATTCTTGTCCAACTTCTACACTTCCTTGGAGATCTTCAAGAGGGTCATGCCTGAGTATGCACAAGGTATCGGAATGAAGTAGCAAGCCATTCAAAGGAGTATCGAGATCACACATGGATAGGAGCGAATTTACCTTATCATGAAGTGCCTTGACCCTTGCTCTTGTCATTGGTCCACTTGGTGTGTGTGTGCCTAGGTTGCACTACATCATCTCCCCCCCCCTTGGGAAAGAGTCGTCCTCGACTCTTCGTCTTCATCATCACTTGGGTTCCCACGGTAAGGCGAGATGTCGGCGACGTTGAAGGTGTCATGGACGCCGTACTTGGACTTGGATATGTCGATCTTGTAGGCATTGTCATTGATGCGTTTGAGAACCTTGAAAGGACCATCTCCTCTTGGCGCGAGCTTAGACTTTCTCTCATCGGGGAAGCGGTCCTTGCGTAGGTGTAGCCAAACAAGGTCTCCTTCTTCAAAGATCATGGGGCGCTTGTTCTTGTTCATCTTCGTAGTATGGTCTTCGTTGTGCTTCTCAAGCGTGGTTCTTGTTTCTTCATGTAGTTTCTTCATGTAAGCGCCACGCTTGTCGAAGTCCATGTTGACTTGCTCACGAAGTGGAAGTGGTAGCATGTCGAGCGCGGTGTAGGGGTTGTAGCCATAGACGACCTCGAAGGGTGTTCTCTTTGTTGCGCGATGTAGTGCTCGATTGTAGGCGAACTCGGCGTGTGGGATGCACTCTTCCCAATTCTTCAAGTTAGGCTTGATCAACACACGAAGGAGTGTGGAAAGGCTTCGGTTCACCACTTCGGTTTGGCCATCGGTTTGAGGGTGGTAGGCGGTGGAGAATAGTTGCTTGATTCCCATCTTGGCCATCAAAGTCTTCCAAAAATAGCTCACGAACTTGGTGTCACGATCCGACACAATGGTCTTGGGCACGCCATGAAGGCGGACGATTTCCCTGAAAAACAAAGTAGCAATGTGTGAAGCATCGTCGCTCTTGTTGCAAGGTATAAAGTGTGCCATTTTAGAGAAGCGATCAATGACAACAAAGATGGAATCCTTGTTTGTTTTAGTGCGTGGGAGTCCTAAGACAAAATCCATAGCTATATCGGACCATGGGTGATGTGGAATAGGCAAAGGTGTGTATAAACCATGAGAGTTTAGAGTAGACTTAGCTTTGAGACATGTTGGACATCGTCGCACCAAGCGGTTCACATCCCGGTACATCCTTGGCCAATAGTAGTTTGTGGAAAGCATTGCAAAGGTCTTGTCACGTCCAAAATGTCCCATTAAGACGCCTCCATGTGATTCCTTCAAAAGGACCAAACGAAGCGAAGACCGGGTATACATAGTTTGTTAGCCTTAAACAAGAAACCTTTGTGCAAATAGTAATCACCAATTCCTTTGTGCTCCGAACATTGAGCGAAAATGTCTCCAAAGAAAACATCGGTAGCATACAACTCCTTTATCTCTTCCAAACCCAAGACACTAATGTCAAGACGTGTAAGTAGGTTAGCCTTGCGGGATAAAGCATCCGCGACCACATTGTCTTTACCTTTCTTGTATTTGATTACAAAGGTGAAAGACTCAATGAACTCAACCCACTTAGCATGTCTTTTGTTCAAATTTGTTTGACTTTTCAAATATTTCAAGGATTCATGGTCCGAATGAATGACAAATTCCTTAGGGCGAAGGTAATGTTGCCACACATCTAAAACACGAACCAAAGCAAATAACTCTTTGTCATAAATGGGGTAGTTCAAGCAAGCTCCATCTAGTTTATCACTATGGTATGCGATGGGTCTACCGTTTTGCATAAGCACTCCACCAATTCCCAATCCACTTGCATCGCATTCAATCTCAAATGTCTTTGAAAAATCCGGAAGGGCAAGGAGTGGTGCTTCGGTTAATAACCGTTTGAGCTCATTGAAAGCAAAATCATGTGCGTTGCCCCAAATGAAAGGTACATTCTTCTTTGTAAGTTCATGGAGGGGGCAAGCAATTGTGGAAAAATCCTTGATGAAACGGCGATAAAATCCGGCAAAACCAAGAAAACGTCTCAACTCCTCAAGTGATGTCGGAAAAGGCCAAGTCCGAATTGCTTGTATCTTTGCTTCATCGACTTCGACTCCATCCGAAGCTAAGGCAACCTTCTTTTTGTCGGAGAAGCGTTGCACATGGAAGATCTTGTCAACCTTGAGTACCCATGAGAAGTAAGCTTCCAGATCACTTGTGCCGTAGAACTTGGGTATGTCAAAGCGGACGTTGGTCAAGTCATCATAGTCGTCACGGTGGCCACCACGTGGGAATGCACGTCCACGTCTCCTTCGGTTGAGTCCATCACCATTGTGTTGGCTAGACTCGTTATCACTTGACTCGGAACGTTGGTGTTGGTGACGATCATGAGGAAGCTCTTGACGATGCGCATGTTGAGGAGGTAGCTCTTGTTGAGGAACGGGTTGCTCGACATTGTTCGCATTGTCATAGTTTTGATGACGTGGCCTTGGAGGATGACGAGGGTGACGTCCTTGTTCACCAAAGTCATGCGCACCCGGAACGCCATTGTCATTAGCCAATGGGTCATGACGATCACGTTGAGGCGGTGGTGGCGATGGTATGCGTGCACGACGATCATCATTTTGGTGAGGTTGTTCTTGATGCGCATTGGCATTGTTCGCGTGAAGAAGGTGCCACGGATTTGACTTTGTTTCCCCCACAAATCCCCAAAATTTTCTTTGATTTTGAGAAATTTGAAAATTTCCACCAAAAATAGCCCCAATAGCTTTTGGATCGATCTGTGAATCTTGTGCGTTTTTGCAAGTTTTGATACGTGGATCTATTGCTATACTTGTTGATCTTGCTTCCTCTGCGTTCCCATAGCCTAATTCCATCATTTGCCCCTTCGATTTGGCCATTTTCGGGTCGTTTTTTCCGCCCAAAATCGCGAAAATTCGCGTTCTCGGGCAAAATCTCCGTCCCGTAGCGGTACTACCGCCCCTCCTAGCGGTACTACCGCCCCTACCGGTACTACCGCCAGCGGTACCGCCGAAAACGGCTCTCTGGTGCTCCCAGCGGTACCTCCAGCGGTACTACCGCCCCTTCCAGCGGTACTTGCAGAAAACTAAAATTTTCAGAAAATTGTTTTGGCCATATCTTTTGATTTCGGACTCCGTTTTTGGTGTTCTTCGGCTCGTTTCGAAGCTACGATCAAGGCCTTTATCACCATTGCGGAAGATCCATCATCCACTACCTCCAAAATCCATGGGCAAGCACGACACTTCTACAACAAAGGGTGAAGAACATCGACGAAAGGTATAACATTGCCAACCTTTACCCCTTGCCATTCCGTTGAAAGCCACACTATATCTTTGCGATTACCATGTCCTATTGAGGCTAGCTCTTGATGATTGCTTGGGCTTTGCACATTTGCACCGTGTAGTTTCCGAGCAAAATTGCATGCGCTAGTTTTCATATATCTTATATCTTGTTGTTGGCATCAAAAGAATTGGGTGTGCAAAATAGAAAAGAATCAAAATAGACAAGAAGCAAAAAGTGCCAAATCAAAAAAAGAGAAAAGAAAGAAAGAAGAAACACCACTTGCCATATCTAGTAGGAAAGCGCAAGCTCGATGAACATCTAGTAGGTGGTGCATTGTTGTGCAAATCTTGTAGCCCACCAAATAAATTGCAATCGAGCTAGTGGCTCTCCTTGTACTTGTGCAACACGAGCTTATAGTCTTCGCTAGGATCATATGGTTCTTTAGCTCACTTCTTGGTTGCATAAGTCCCATTTATCTCTCCGCGCGTGTGTTTCCTTGAACTACATTCCTATCTTTTGAGATTAACTTGTATTTACTTGGTGATCATCGTGGTTCTCTACTTGCTTTGACAATATCTTGGTTTCCGGTTGGTTCAATTTGCTTTCCACCTACCATATCTTCCTACCACTAAGCCGTGTGTGTTTTGGAGTTTGCTTTGGATACTTGAACACAAGCATTTTACTTTGTGATCGTTTCCCTTGGTTGTCCACGACGTCCAATACTATCTACAAGGTGAGAGGTTGTGTTCTAGCTCCTTCCACTCCACATATACACTTGTCTTGTGAGTTAACATGTCTAGGGAGAGCGAATGCAACTATGGAGCCTATGAGGAGGACTACACGATGAGTCACATGTACTATGATGCCCCAAGCATTGAGGACATGGGGACTACTACGACTACACCGACAATGACCCCCATGACATGATGGAGCATCACCAAGACTTCCGCTACGACTCCGATGGCTCAAGCTTCACCGACATGGAGAACTACTACGACTACTACTCCAAGTACTCCGACGAGCACTTTGGTTCTACCATGGTCAAGAGCGGCACCACCAAACATCATGGCACAACCTTCTATGGTTCAAGCTCAAGATGGTGCTCCTATGAGCCCACCATGCACTCATCCTTTGGAGCTCCACGATGCTCCTACAAGACCACCATGCACTCATCCTTTGGAGCTCCACCTACTTCAAGAAGGCGCCATGAGACGGACATTACAAAATGTGCCAAGTGTCCCAAATCTCCATCAACTTCACAAAGGCGCCATGATAAGGACATCGCCAAGAGTGCCAAGCTTCGTCATACTCCATCTACTTCCAAGAGTGCCAAGTTTCGCCATTCGCCATCAACTTCAAGAAGGCGCCATGACAAGGCCATCGCCAAGAGCGTCAAGCTTCGACATTCTCCTTCAACTTCAAGAAGGCGACACATGAACGACACCAAAATGAGAGATGACCAAGTGAACAAGGTTGATGCACCCTTGGACAAGTTCGGCGACAATAACCGTGTGTTCCAAAATCTCAAGGACGCCATCGACAACCTTGCCAAGCGTCTACACTCTTCATCAAGATCAAGAAGACGCCACAAGAGCCATGCCACGAAGCCTCATGACATGAACAAGCTTGAAGCCGACATGGACACACTCGCCAAGCTTCGGAACATATCGCCAAGTTCGAGTGGGAGCTCCAAGACAAGGTCATCAAGGCAACAAGCACGCCGACGCCAACATGAGGAGAAGCATCCGAATGACTTTCGGCGACACCCCACCACTCAAGAGCGTCAACGTCGACATGAGAAGAAGATGGCGACAAAGGCGCATCCTATGGTGTCCCCTAGTGCTACCACTCCAAGTGTGCCACCATGTGCCACCACCACATTGGCCCCCATATGGCAAGATGAAGACCTCATATGCGACAATTGCCAAGGCCAAGACCATGACCCACGAGAATGTCCCAATCTCTTGTGCCCACTATGCAATGGAAGAGGTCACATGATGTGGGAATGCCAAGATGGTGAGAAGACGGTCGAGCATGGGATTTTTCCTTCGACCACGGAGGTGAGCATTGATGATGCTATCACCTATGACCATGGGTCAAGTGATGATGATGCCGAGCATGGGATGTTCCCTTCGGCAATGGAGTCAAGTGATGAAGCGGAGCATGGGATTTTCCCTTCCGCAAAGGAGTCGAGTGATGATGCCTACACTATGGCATTGACCTTTGGAGGCGATGAGGTCGAGGAGGTTGAGCATGGGAGTTTCCCTTCAACCTTGGAGGCGTATGGAGATGAGAAAACCGAGCCTATCCCTATGAGCTTGAGTTAAGAGATGGTACCAATCCCATGTGAGCATGAGAGCCACTTAGCCCACTTGAGTGAGAGTGAGAGTGAGTTGAGTGCCTCCACCATATGTGAGTTTGAGTGCTTTCACTTTGAAGGAATGAGTGATACACCACTTGAGTTGAGAGAGGTAGTTGATAGGTCTTGTGAGGCCATTTCGATTTCTAACAACTTAACCTCTACCTCTAGTGTGTTCTCTCATTGTGTGCTAGGTTCCATGAATGATGAGACGCCACGCCTCGACTTGATGATGCCTCAAATGGAGAAGATGTACATGGAGGATGATGATGCCACCCCATGTCTACTTCAACATGAACAAGTCGGCTACATGGAAGCCCCTACTACTTCAACAGCTACTTCACATGAGTGGGACTACAAAGGTATGGGTGTTGATGTGACCATGATCCCGCTAGTGGACATGATGAACTATGATTGTTTGCATGCTATGGATGATTCTATTGATGTCACTTATGATTCGTTCTTATTCTCATGTGAAACTTTGTTTGAAACCAATGTTGATCATGTGGAATCACCTATTTGTGATGATTTTGCCATGAGCATGCCTTGTTATGAATGTTTCTTTTTTTCTCCCATTATGGCTTGCAACATGTTGAACAATTTCTCTTTCACATGTGTTGCTAGCACTAATGTTGAAATGCTTGATAATGAGATTGCCCCCATAGCTTTCTCAAATTTTGGAGATGTTTCGCTTTCTCTTATGGACCTTGTTCCATCCTTCACTTTGCATAGTGACCATCCACATATGTCATATTTTCCAATTGATTTTTGTGTGGTTGGTGATGTGCAAATGAAGAGACACTTCATGATGGATGATGTGTTCATATACCGTGCACATAACTTCTTCATATGTTGTCTTGTGTGTGCCGGTAACTGCATGATAATGTCAACCTCTCTTGAGCATGAGTTGACAAAAAGAGCTCTTGAGAGCATACACTTGAGTCGTGGATCGAACCCGGCTCTAATACCCTTCCATGTTTTGCATTAAACAAGTTGAACAATTTCTCTTGGTTTTGGTTTGTTTGCAAACATGTTTGTGATAATGCTTTCCCGTATGGCAAGACATATTTCCCCATCTTTCATATGAATGATTTATGTGTTGCAACAAAGATGATGAACACTTGTTCTTTCCAATGGGTTGTTTGCAACCATAATGACATTTTGTGCATGTCTTGTCATGAGTTCATTTCAAGAAGTTGCTTGCACATTGACCTTGCATATGCTATAAATTTCACATATTTGTGTTGTCCTAATGGTGTAATGAACATGAATGGACATGTCATTGATGATATGCTCCTCTATCTTGCACACACATGGTTTGTTTGGTCTTTGATGTGTAGGTCGTACCTTTGGATGAGCCTCCATGAGTTGCTTCAACCACGCATTCCTATGACGGAAGATCTTGCAAGAAGAGCACATCGGCATCTTGCTAAGGTGACTTCCTTCTACATAAGCGCTCATGCGATCACCTTCAAGAATTGGCTACTCTTTGAGTGTTGTTTCGTCTTTCTTGTGAGTCTTGTAGGTTACTTGAAAGGCGAAGGAACATTGAAGAAGTGCCACATCATTTCCATCGACTCTATGGTGAACCACACGACAAGGTCTACACATCTACCTCCTTGCCATGATGAAGAGCAAGAGTCGAGGATGACTCTTTTTAAAGGGGGGGGGAGATGATGTAGTGCAACCTGCCCTAAGCACTCCAACATACCACAAGTCACCAATGACATCAAAGGTGAACTCATTCCTCTTGGATAACTCAATTCCCACCCTTTTCAATGGTATACTACGTCATCCTCCGTACCTTGTTGATACTAGGTTCGCCACGATGACTACGCATACACGAGAGGATGACCAAGATGCAAGAGGAATGAGCCCCGAAAAGACGGTGGCGTGGAAGAGAAGAAGGAAAAGGAGCCAAGGAGAAGAAGAGGAGTTGTTGAAGTCCCAGGTGGCGGTACTATCGCCAGAGGCAGCGGTACTACCGCCAGGATCCAGCCAGCGGTACTACCGCCAGCGCTACCGCCCAAGACAGCCCTCTAGAGGGCCCAGCGGCAGCTCCAGCGGCACCGCAGCGGTACTACCGCCACCCAGTGGTACTACCGCTAGGAGCAGCGGTACTACCGTTGCGGGTCGCCAGGCGCTAAAGGAAGCCCCCAGCGGTACTACCGCCAGGCGCAGCGGTACTACCGCTGTGGAGCCAGACCAGCACGGGATGGAGACCATTATCCTCTCCCACCTACCCCCCTTTTGGGTCAACACTATAAATAGGCACCTACCCCCTCCAGATCTAGACAGACTTGGTTTTGAGATTAGAGTAGAGCTAGACTCCTTCTTCTCAAAGGTCTCCTTCCTCCCCCCTTGTGGGGATGGTTCCTCCCTTCGTGGAGAAGATCCCTACGCGGATTCAAGACCTCTACTTGTAGCTTGACTACTAGCCAATCTTTCATCTTCGGGTGACTTTATTGGAGCGGCTTGGTTGGCCGTTGGAGAAACAACCATCCAAGATCCCTTCGTGTATCTACTCGCCGATCTCTCCACCTTCGTGTGGATTATATTGGACCGGTTGGACCGACCGGTAAGGGAAACGGTTCTTGTATCGTGTGTGTGTTCTTGTGTTCGGGGCGTTCTTCTTGGTGTTCTTCGTGTTCCTCGTGTTCTTGCGTGAGTTCGTCCACTCGTTTGTCAATCCGTGAAGATCGGGCCACCCTAGAGGTCCTATTCCTCATCACCTAGCCCACTCCTTTTCCACCTGCAAGAACAGAAGACATGGCGGCGACGGCGGTTCTCTCTCCCCCTCTCTAATCCCTCACCAAATCCGCTTTGATTTGAAGTGAAAAGCGAGGGGATTTCGTCCCCAAGTACTTCCCGCAGGTATTCTCCTCCGATCCCGCACTTTTTTCCCGATAAAATCGATCCTATTTAACCTCGCCGAAGCCGCCAAATACTGGGCTCACCTGTGTCGCCTTCCGAGGCCGAGCTCGGCCGGCGCGGCGTCGTTCTGGCGGACGTAGCGGCTGAGCAGGCTGCAGGCCACGGCGAAGCTGCTCGCCTTCTCCTCTCTCTGCTTCACCTCGTGGCTGCTTGATTTCGTGGCTGCTGTGCTCGAATCAAATGGGCGAGCTCGATTTCGTGGCTGTTGTGATGTGCTGTGTGTACGCGCTCGTTTAGGTGACTATTTTTCGTGGTTGTTGTGCTTTGCTGTGTGTACGCGCTCGTTTAGGTGACTATTTTTCGTGGCTATTTTTGCTTAGAAACCTAGAAATCGTGGCTATTTTTGCTGTGTGTACGCGCCTGATTTCGTGGCTATTTTTGCTTAGAAACCGACTTTTCCCTCTTAGAAATATGTGTAGTATTATTTGTATAGTTAGGTGATATCGTTTCACGTATGAAATATTGCTCACATATGTTGTAATATGGAGGATGGTGTGGTTACTCGATCGTGAGTATGATGCTGAACACCGGGCGTATTGGCAGGCGGAAAAGGGGAAGGTAATATAATTAGTCTTGTTTTTTTACGTGTTTGCTTTTTTTATTGCAATTGCGTTGGACATGTTGTAATATTTTATTTCAAATGTGTTATTTGCAGGTGCTTAAACCTTTGAAGCTCCGGTTTCATGGGGCTTCATCGAATGACATGCCGTACGATGAGGAAGGACAAGGGAAAGGGACCTCGCTCCACACAATAGAGCTATGCCGTGCTCATCATGTTGGGAACTATGACATGATTGCCCAGTTTCAAGGAATAGCACCTTACCGTGAGGCTTTACACGTCCTATATCGTGTAGTGCAGAGAGTAATAGAGAGCATGGCGAATGAATCCAGCCGCGTAGCCTTACGGCAAGGCGCTACACATTGACTTAGGATTTTGCGGCTGGATTCATTCGCCGGGCTCTCTGTTGCTCTCTGGAGTGGAAAATAGGAGGTATAGCGCCTTAGGGTAAGGCTTTACCCCACCCAACCTAGTTAAATTTCGTAAAAGATACATAACCACAACTTCTACAGAATCAATACATTGATGCAAACAAACAATTAAATTACTTCCTACAGAACAACTTAATAATAACAACTTCTTCAAGTTTCTTAATTCAAAATAACGGCAACAACTTCATGACCACATCATCTATCAAAGTTAAATAATGATACAATTAGCCACACAATTCTACAATCTCCACACAACTACTAATCACATATTGCCTTCATCCTTTTGATCTTATCCTTGTTAGCATTATTTCCCTTGAATAGATGATACGTGCATTTTATATCATCATTTATGCAACCTTTAGTAGCATATTAGAATATTATATGCACTGTTATATCAATGTTTTTACATGTTTTAGATGATTTAGGGGACTTTCATACAAAGTCCCTATTTTTCGTATTTAATTTTTGGGAGGCAGAAAACCCATTTTCTTGTTTTTATTGTTTCAGGAGTTTCAGGAACCCAAATAATAAAAGGAAAAATACCACGAAGGTTTTTCATCGGAAGGAAGACGATGGAAAGAAGACCGAAGAGAGGAGAGCCACGAGGGCCAAAATGGGGTGGCCCACGCGGCCCATGTACCTGGCCGCGTGGGGCCCACCAAAATCGCCCTCGGGCACCTCCTCCCCTGGGGCTTTTTAGCAACGCCTTCGTCTCGCCCGAAAACCTACGCCCTAATTTTCCCTAGTCCATCTGAGGTCACGGCGGCGGCGAAACTTCTGATTCCCTCCAAGGGGGATCAGATCCTGCTGCTCCGGAGCTCCGGAGAGGGGGAAATCACCGTCATCGTCATCACCTCTCCTCCTTGGTGTGGGAGGAGGCCTCTACATCATCACCCCCATCAAGACCAGCACCATCTCCATCATCATCTCCATGATCCACTCCATTCCCTCATAGTTTGAGAGTTGCTATACCCTAGATACTTGTTTTGTGCTACTATTCATGTTTGTGATTGAATACTTGTCATTATTTGTGGGTGAAGTTATAATTTTAGATTGTGTTGTACCACTTATGCCACTGATTATGATCATGTTTGCACGTTGTGAGTAGTTCCCATATGTTCCTGAGGGCATAGGATGAATTGGCAATGATTTATATATAACATGTGTTGGTATTTTGTCAAGAGTTTATCTTTTATGTCATTCTATGATTGTGTTGTGCGAACGTCGACTGCACAACACTTCACCTATATGGGCTCATAGGAGAA
Organism: Poa pratensis; assembly: GCA_947311845.1. Taxonomy (NCBI): domain Eukaryota; kingdom Viridiplantae; phylum Streptophyta; class Magnoliopsida; order Poales; family Poaceae; genus Poa; species Poa pratensis. Next base: position 51,771,127 of record CAMZMU010000041.1, read on the forward strand.
CACTCTAGTATAATGAATTGAGGAAGACTTGGGAGGACAAGTAAACCTTATGTTGAGTCATGAAGTTATATTATGAGGGCATTAGTATCGGGGACCTTAGAGTGTAATGCTATGGTGGGACATTATGTCTTAATAATTCTTGTGCAGTCATTTACTTGGCCAAATGATCCATCATAAGGTGTTGTAGTCTATTTATTTAGCTATACCGAATTATGCCTCCGTCCAAAGAAGATTAAAACTTGACAAGATATTCAACGTGTTGTTTAATAAATATCTATGCCTAGTGATATCCATGCCGCCCTTGGAACGTTTTCCACATATAAGTTACACATCACTTGAGCTTGTCCTCTTGTCACATAAGAGGATTGGGCTTTCTCTCTTTGAGAGATTTCACTTGCTACTGTTGCTTGCTGCATTGGAATTTTACAACCAAAAATACCAAAAACAGTTGCATCTTTTATTGTTTTATTTATCAATCTTACTAACCAATACCTTCAGCTCCTCGTGGGTTCGACAACCTTTTCTAATTGAAAGGTACTACACCGTTGCCAGGGAGCGTTGCGCTATTGGTAAGAAGTTTGGTAAGGAAACTTGAAAGCTGAATTTTATTTGTTGTTTTTTCTCATTGATACTATGGCATTTATGAATCATTCTTCGTCGCACCTTGCTCTATATGCAAGTGCTTATGCCACTACTGCTAAAGTGGTTGAAACTACTGTGCCTGAGATACCCAAAGTGGGATATAAAATTCCCATGGGTCATGTTAAAAGAGTTATGAAAAATCCATTTACAGGGGATGGAACTAAGTCTGCACGTGAACACATGGAGTTAATTGAAGACATATGCGGGTTGTTTAGACTTCCTGGTATTCCTGAGGATGAGGTAAAAAGGAAGTTACTATATTTGTCTTTATCTGGTAACGCTCGTGTTTGGTACAGGTCTCTGGATGAAGAAGTTTTTATTGAATGGAATACTCTGAGGAAGGTTTTCTTTCTTAAATATTTTACTCCTAAAGCAGCTTATGAGAACTGCTGCTACATATTCAATTTCTGGCCACATCTAGGAGAGAGTATTACTCAAGCTTGGGGGAGATTGAAGGAACTCATTCGCAAGAATCCTTGTCACGATCTTACAAGGAAACTTATACTGATAAACTTTTATGTGAGACTACCTATGAGGCACAAGGAGATTCTGCATAATTCATCTGGTGGGAGTTTTACAAATAATACTGAAGAAGAAGCATGTAATTTATTGGAGACTATTTCTAAAAATATTGGACATTGGGATCTCGATAAAGGTAATGAGCCTTATTTTGATTATGGATATTCATGTGTAGAGAATTTCTCTACTTCTATCCTGTTTAAAAATATGAGTGATACATTTAATCTTGACCCTTATGTTATACTTGAAATAGCTAAATCTTTTGCTGAGCATATCCGTGTTCCTAAAAGTGCATTTGAAGTTTATGTTGAACCTGTTAAACAATCTATTGGTGTTCCTAAAGTTATTAAACAGGTTGAACCGGTGTCATCTGTGACAATTGAAGAGTATGTTGAAACACCTCCCTATCCAAATCAAGTTAAAGAGAATTTACTTATTGCTGTTACTAACAAAAGTAATAGAAAGTGTCCTCAGCCATATGAACAGGTGGAAGTCAACACGCAAATTTCTGTCATCAAGCAACTTAATGAAGAAGATCCTGTCGATGTTTATCTATGTGAAGATGCTACTAAAGTCATCAAAGGTAATTCGGCCAAGGTGGGGAAACCTGTTATATCATGCTCTATTGGTACTTCGAGCTATCATGGTTTATGTGATATTGGATCAAGCATTAGTGTCATCCCATATTCTCTCTATCTTGAAATCAAGCCTGATATTGATCCTATTGTTATGGAAGAGACAGGTATGACAATTCAACTTGCTAATAAAGAATATATGTCGTGGTGGGATCACGGCAGATGCCCTAGGTATGGCTAAAATGGGGCCGAATGGTCATTGGGGGAATCCGGGGAGGGTTTATGCACTCAAGAAGTGCACAAGCAAGAACACGCAAGAAACCGCAAGAACATGAACTAGAAACCAAGAAACCAAGAACACAAAGCACACCACGATTTACCCTGCTTCGGGGCCCTCTTGTGGAGGTAACACCCCTACTGCAGCACTATCCTACTTGGTGTATACCTCAAGGTGACAAGTACAAGTCGCTCCTTGAGCTGTATGATGCAACGATGGTGAGAACTTGAGGTAGAAGATGAAGCTACAAGGGGGGAAAAAGGAACTCCGAGCTTGGATCCGAGGTGTCTCCGGGGATTCCTAGGTTCCTCTCTTGATCGATCCTTCCTCTCACTCCTCTCTTGATCGATCCTTCCTCCCCTCTTCTTGCAGGAGGGGTTGAAGCCCATTATATAGGCCAGCCGAGTTACCGTTGTGCCCCTTGCTGAACACTGTTGCCATGCCTCTGCTTTGGTCATCATCGCACTCCTGTCAGGGACAGGACATGGCCTGCCCATCCCCTGCATCACCACAGTAGAGCTAGGATGTCCCCTCTGACAGGGACAGGATGTAGCCACGTCGTGCTACCTCGTAGTCGTTTCCCTGGTACCTCTGGTGTCAGCGGTCAGAGGCATGCAGCCCCGTGGAATCCGGAGCACGGCTCTGCCGGGCGCCGCGCGTGTCAGATGCTCTTGTGTCAGGCAGGAAGTGACAGGAGCATTGACTCCTGCCCGACCTACGACTTCTTGCCTTGGTTAGCCCGGCACGGATGTGTCGGGCTCCTTACCTCGGGTCCTGCGCTTAAGATCTGACCAGGTCGGACCTTACTTCCTTCAAATAGCTTCTCATGCACTCACAATACAAATCATAGCACCGAGGTAGTTAGGTCGGCTGATCATAGCTCGGATTATGAACGTCGGCCCATGCCAACGGGATACCTCGGACCCCTCTGGGCCAAGACAGGTCGGCCTTTATATTATCCAGGTCAAGGTAAAGCTCGGACACTCCCAGGCCCAAACAGGTCGGCCCTTTCCGTACCTCAGCACATCTTTAAACTCAACTTATGCCAAGCCTTGACCCTACCCGGGGGTAGCCCCCCGACATTAGTCCCTGCAGCTGGTGCGGTCCTATGACCTCGTATGGAGGGATGTAGTAGGTTCAAAAATAAACAAGGCACCACCTCCAAATCCGACCTCATATATAGTTTTGCCGAGGTACTTCTCATAGACCATAATCTAATCCGTGGTTGATCTGCAATCTGAACTTTCCGAGTTGTTTGACTCAGCACAATCTTGCCTCGAGACTTCCTGGGGCACGTGGCAAAGAATCTCTGCCCGGACCCTAAAATCCGGACCTTTGAAAGACAGGTCCTGACCACACGCCGCCTTCGTCAGCCGGACCCACCCAACAGTGAACATGCGCACTCAAGTGCTTGACCAATTTGACCGCCCACGACCCCTCGGTTTTCGCGCTGACCTGCACAAAAGATCTGGCGCTGCCGGTTGCCATCCTGTGGCCCACGATGTGGCCGATCGTGCGGCCACAAACCACGCACCCGCACTCTCGTCCGCACACGATCCCACGTCATTCTTGTAACCGTGCGGTAGTGCGCAGTTACCGCACGCGGTTATAAATAGGGGCCCAGGGCAGGACTTCATCTTCTTCCCCATTCACTCGCCACTTCGCCTCCATTGCAACCAGTGCCGCCGTCGAGCACTCGCCGCTGCGACCTCGCCGTCTCGAAGCTTCTCGCCGAAAACGCGCACCGCGCCTTGCGCCGCTACTCCGCCGTCGATCCTTCGCACCACCATCGACTCGCCATCAAGCCTCGATCTTAGAGTTCTTCACTGGTGAGTTCTTCGTTTCCCCTCCATTGCCATGGATGAGTTCACCCTTCGATGAACTCGAGGATCTCGATGAACCCTACGATCTTGATGAACTCGATGATCCCCTCTCGAGTTCTTTTAGTACCTTTAAATCTCATCTAGATTCACTTTAGATACATCCATAGCACTATCCTCTTAGTTTTGCCCCTTTATGAACTCGAGTTTATTTTCCTTTTTAGTTCATCGGTAGATCTTTGCTAGTATCTCGCAGTGGTAGAAACGTGTTTCCCGCTCAAACATACTTTGCCTGAACTTAGCTTCAAACTGACCGACGTATACACCTCGGTTTAGGACTTGCTTTAGTTAGGTTTTGAACTTGCCCGAGGTTTTCACCCCGGCTCTATTTACTTCCTCGCAGGTCACTGCCAAAATGTCGGCAATTATCACCTCGGGCCGCGCCGAGGTTCCGCCAGCGAGAGAGGTGGATGGGATGGCTCGGACGTCACCGACGCCGAGATCAAATGGCTCCGTGACACTCACCGAATCCCAGCCGGCCTACTATATCGGCTGCATACTGGGGACGGCGAACCAATCGCCAACCCCGGCGAGAAAGTGGTGTTTGTCGCTCACTTTGAGCGCGGATTCGGACTCCCTGCTAGCAAGTTCTTTCGAGAATTTCTGAAGTTCTTCGGCTTGCAGCCACACCATCTCCCTGCTAACGCCGTGCTGCAGCTATCATGCTATGCAGCTTTCTCTGAAGGATATCTCGGCCTCTGGCCGAGCGTTGAGGGCTGGGCCAAGTACTTTCAGCTAAAGAAGCAGAGCATCCCCAATAAAGACGTGGTGAACAAAGATATGGCTGCCTGTGGTGCAGCCTCTATTTCACCCCGGCTGGGCTCCGAGTTCCCACGGATCAAAGGCCTAGAGAGCTGCAAGAAATGGCAGCGATCCTTTTTCTATGTGAGGAACCCTGGTGCTGACGACCTCATCAACCTCCCGGACTTCAAGCTTGGATCCCCCACGGCTCAGCTCAACTGGGACTTCAACCCGGAAGACAATTACGCCGAGGTTCAGGAGATCCACAGCTTCGTGCTGGACCTCAAGAAGAGAGGCTGGGGCTCCGATGATATCCTCTGGACCTTTGTGGACTGGAGAGTCAGCCCCCTCCAACGTCGAGCCCACAAGATTTGCCACATGGAAGGTCTGCTCGATCCTAGTCGGATCAGCACCAGGGCGTCGGGTTAAAGCTATTGCTCAGACCGAGATGGATGAGGATTGGACATGGGGCGTGGAGCCTCATGACCGAGAAAACCTTCCAGAGCAAGTAAGTGCTTACTAATTTTCCGAACTTACACTCCGATTTTTTGCACAATTCGGTTGCTTCCAAACTTAGCTCTTTTTTGCCACTCCTGCAGAGGTTCGGCCGGCAGCTGATCGAGGACGGCCCGGAGCTATTGAACTGGGCGCCTACTCGCCTCGCCCTGGAAGGTCCTGAGACTGAGGACCTGGACAATGAGGATCATTTGCCGATCCCTAAGGCCGTTCCGAGGTCCGCCCCAAAGGCTAGCTCTTCCGACCCGGGTAAGAAACAAGCTCCCACTTCCATCAGAGACTGGTCTGACGACGATGATGACGATTGTTACATCGTGGAGCCACAACCAATAGACGCCCTTCCCATTTCATACGCTTTTCCTTTGGCCCCTCCAGCTCCCACCTCGACGAGCTCCAAGGTCGCTTCTCGGAAGCGCCAAGACACGAGCAGCTCGGGGGCCGAGGTTCCAAAGGCCCCGACAGCCAAGCGCCTCAAGAAGATCTCGGTGAGGCACAAGAAACGAGGCCCCATGGAGGAAGATGCGTAAGTCACCTTGCTCCTTTTTACTTCTCACGCTGTTCCGAGGTTAAGTTTTTCATACTCTAACTTAATCTTTCTTTTTCGTCTAGCCCGGCTCGGCAGATCAAACAGAGCCACAGCTCGATACATTCACCACTGCCTCCAGTGGTTGAATCTAAGACAACCGAGGCCGAGGTTAACCTCGGCAGCCCCGCCAGAGCCTCTCCTCCAGAACAATCCGTTGATATCCACAGCCCGGAGAGGACCATCTCCTCCCCAGTGCGTGTCGCCTCCCCCGAACTTCCACCGCCGAGCTCTGACTTAGGCCTGGGACACTCTGCTCCCAGCCAAGATCAGACTCCTCCACGTCCTCAGAAGGATGCGGAGTCAGATCACGCCAAGACTTCGGCTAAGACCTTGCCGGAGTCTCGCCTCTCCCCCAAGGCTCAAGCTGCGCGCAATCAGCAGCAGCAGAAGCAGCAACAACAACAACAACTGCAGAAGCAAAAGCTTCAGCAGCAGTAGAAAGATCAAGCTCAAGATGTTGAGCCCCCAAACAGCCACAGCAGACTCCGATGCCGCCATCGCCACCAGGGCCCAAGGCTGCGAACACCCAACTGTTGTCGCATGTTCCCGCTCCTGCGCCGAAGTCCACCTCCACCAAGATCGCGCCTTCGAGCTCTCAGGTCGCCACCTCCCGAGCTCTTTTTGCTGCTACCATCCAGCCGAACACCAGCAGCTGGGAAGTCAGGCAACTCCGGACCAAGAGCGGGAACAGCTTAGGCTCGGAGAAGCATTTCGACATGGACTGGAACTCGGCCGACACTGCCGAGGTCTCCTCGAATCCGACCTTCGAGCACCCAGCTGGACCTAGCGCCGTGCTCCAGTCTATCTACCACATGCAGACTGCGATCCTTGACTGCAGCAAGAAGGCATCGGTAAGTTTCTTTACGCAACTCTCTTTCTTCCTTTTGAAACCAAATGACAAACACTCTACTATTCCCAGTCCCCGAGATTCGGGTTGAGCAATTGACACTCCACCGAGTTAAAATTGCTCGGCTTGAATTTCAAAAACTTGTCATTTCTCCAATGCTGAGTCCCCGAGGCCAATGCCGAGTCCCCGGGACTCAATTGGGCCTCGGGTGCTAAAGACCTCGGATTTCTTTGATATGCAAATTTTCAACTTCTATGCCAAAACTCTTTCTGTCGAACTAATCTCTCTATTTTTTCAGGAGTGCAACAATGCTCGGACCAAAATCTTCAAGAACCTCCTGCTGGATCACAACAAGCTGAAGAAGTCTCACCGGACTCTTCTATCAGCAAAGGAGCAGAGCGACAAAGATTATGCCTCCAAGTTGAAGACATCCCAAGATGAAATAGCTCGGCTACAACAAGAGCTGAACCGGGCTAATGAAGCCAAAGCTGCTGTGGAGGACGCTATGAAGGACAAAGACAAGGCCGCGGAACAGCAGAAAGAAGCTGCCAAGACCCAGGAGAACCGTGCCACCTCGGCCGAAACCGAACTGACCACTCTCCGGGCTACATCGAAAAGTTGGTTGTCCGAGCTCACTCGGATTAATCACCAGATGGATAGTAAGTTTCCTTTCTTCTTTTCCTTATTTTCCGCCGACCTGCACCCCGTGCCACCGTATGACTTAATTCAGCGACAGCCTTTTTGTCTTCTTCAGAGCATTTTGAGCACTCCAAGGACAAAGCTGTCCAAGCCATCCTGGCAACCGGACAAAGAGGGCAGAGACAGAAACTCTCAGCGAAGACTGGGATATCAAAGACCACCTCGTCGCCCTTAATGCTCGGATCAGGCCGCTCAGGGCCATTGGAACTAAACTGGTAGATGCTGCCATCCAGGTCCATCGCGCCCTCTGGCCCAAGGTTAAACCTCCCACTAGCATCGATGAGCTCGCCATGAAGCTAAAAGGAACCGAGGCTAGACTTCGGGAGTGAAGATGCTCATCAGCTCGGGCTGGAGCGGACCAGGCCCTGGTGTTCGTGCTATCTTGGTATGAGTCTGTTGAGATCCACACGGTTACCTCCCTGCGCAAGGGCTCTCCTTGGAACACCACTCCTGATGGCATTGAGAAACGCCAAGCAGCAGCCGACCTCTTTGCTAGTTATGCAGACACCCGGGCCTTCAATGATGGGCGTGTCTATTCTGAGGATGAAGGGAGCTCAGACGAGGAAGAAGAGTCCGGTGAAGAAATTGCTGAAGGAACTGGTGAAGAAGGCTCTGACGGCGAGGAATTTGATTTCGGCGAGCCTCAGAGCTCCAAGGGAAAGGCCGGCCAAACAACCGAGGTGGCTGAAGATTCTGATGATGACCTCAACTTCGACGAACCTCGAACCCCAAGGGCAAGTCTAGCAAAGCCGTAGCCACCGAGGTGATCTCCCCGACGTGCCGGACACCCCGGCATCCACTCCAACAACCGAGGTTGCTTCCGCGACCAAGGTTGTTCCTGCGCCCGAGGTTCCTCCTCCCGAGACTTTGGCTCCCGAGGCTTCTTCCAGCGAGATTCCCACTACCACAACTTCGGCGACCGAGGTCTCTGGTTCCGAGGCCTGAACTTGTCTAAAAAAAAAAAAAATTCCCGGTATGCCGAGTTCAGATGTAACATATCTTAAGTGGTTACCCTTGCTACCTCTTAACATTATCTTGCTATCCGAACCATGCTTTTCTAAAAATTTATGCCGAACCCTTTTGGAACGAGTCGCCGAGTTCACTTTCATGTTTACTATACTTGGCATTCTTTGCTCTTGTCTACCATTTTTGGCGTTCGATAGTCGAGTCACAAGATTGTTGTTTATGGCATATAGTACTTAGCAAATGCCGAGGTGTGTTTCAAAATCATCCGACATAAATGAAAGGTAAAGACAGGGGTTAGTAAACGACACATGCCGAACTATATTTTTAGACCGAGTCCCCGAGTCCATTTTCATGTTTCCCACGTTTTTTCATCTTTGCTCTTGACTACCATTTCGGCGTTCGTCAGTCGAGTCACAATATTAGTTACACAACATACATTACTTGAAGTTTGAGACGAGGTTCAAAACAGTTCGGCATATGAACGAAATTGACAAACAGAAATAAAACACAAGCACATGAGCGAGGCAGTCCCCGAGCTTCAACCTCGGAGTGCCGACATTTCATTAAGGATTAACTGAGGTACATACATTGCGCCCTTTATGAGTAGAAAGGTCGGAGTAGAGCTATATTCCATGGTCGCTTGACCTCTGATCCGGGGTTGTCTAGCCCATCTTTCCTTGGTTCATGCGCATCTATAAGATAGTACGAATCATTGAGCAGAGCTCGGCTCACAATGAATGGTCCCTCCCATGGAGGTGACAACTTGTGCCGACCTTTACTGCACTGCACCAGCCTCAGCACCAAATCTCCCTTGTGAAACACACGAGGGTTGACATTCTGGCTATGATAACGTCAGAGACCTTGTTGGTATATTGCTGACCGAGATGAGGCCAATTCTCTAGCTTCCTCAAGCAGATCTACTGCATCCTCTCGAGCCTCTTTTGCCTCGACTTCAGTGTACATTGCCACTCTGGGCGCATCGTATTCAATGTCAGTGGGTAGCACCGCTTCTGCCCCATAGACCATAAGAATGGCGTATAGCCAGTTGATCGATTTGGTGTGGTCCTTAGACCCAGAGTACTGCTGGTATCTCATCTATCCAACACCCCGACGTTTTCATCAGTGGTTCAATGAGCCGAGCCTTGATGCTGGCCAACACTAGAGCATTTGATCTTTCCACTTATCCATTAGACTCCGGATGTGCCACCGAGGCTATGTCCAGCCGGATTCCCTTGTCCATGCAAAACCGAGCAAATTCTCCAACAGCAAAGTTCGTGCCGTTATCCGAGATAATGCTATGGGGGTACCCATATCGTAGAATGATTTCCTTCAAGAAAGTCACTGCTGAATGACCATCCAACTTCTGGATTGGTTTCACCTAGATCCATTTGGTGAACTTGTCCACCATCACCAGTATGTGCGTCATGTTACCTCGGGCTGGTTTGAACTCTCCCACCATATCCAAACACCATACCGCAAACGGCCAAGTGATAGGAATTGTTTTGAGCACCGAGGCTGGCACATGCGTTTGCTTGGCAAACCTTTGGCATCCTTCACATCTCCGGACTATGTCCTCTGCATCAGCAAGAGCAGTGGGCCAATAGAACCCATGCCTGAACACCTTGGCCACTAGAGCTCTTGTGCTGCAATGATGTCCACACTCTCCTTGGTGGATCTCCAAAAGCATCTCCTTTCCTTCGGCTGGCTCGACACAGCGTTGCAACACCTCGGTTACGCTTCTTTTCTAGAGCTCCTTGTTGATGATGGTGTACGCCTTTGCCCTCCTTTGTATTCTCCTAGCCTCGGTTGTGTCACTTGGCAAGCTAGAGCTTCCCTCTGTTATGAACTTCATGATCTGCTCCGCCCACTCCGGCACTGGGTGCAAAGGAAAAAGTTTCTCGTCCACCTCCATTGGTTCGGCCGCCATAATCTCCTCCATTATTTCCTCCACCATCCTGCGACCAGTCCCCGAGTCTCGACGAGCAGTCCCCGAGATTCGGTGCGCAGTCCCCAAGTTCTGCCACGCAGTCCCCGGGTTGACCAGACGCATCCGACATCTACCTCCATTGGAGCAGGTCCGGACTCTTGCTCAGCCGGGATGAAAATAGATTCGGATTCAGGAGAAGGTTTGTCGTGGTGGGATCACGGCAGATGCCATGGGTATGGCTTAGTTGGGGCCGAATGGTCGTTGGGGGAATCCGGGGAGGGTTTATGCACTCAAGATGTGCACAAGCAAGAACATGCAAGAAACCACAAGAACATGAACAAGAGACCGAGAAAGCCAAGAACACAAAAGACACCACGATGTACCCAGGTTCGGGGCCTTCGTGAGGAAGTAAAACCCCTACTCCTGCCTTTCCTCTCTCAATATATCAGTGTCGTTCTCAGGTACAAGGTGCTCCTCGAGCTGTATGATGCTGCTCAAGTGAGAGCTCTAGATAGAAGATGAAACTATGAAGGGGGAAATGAGCTAGGGTTTTCGCCGTCCTCCTCCCTGGAGGTAGAGATGCCGCATATATACACAGGCCGAAGTACATTTTTACCCCTGCCTACAACTGACAATGGCATGGCCAAAAGGTAGAAGACAAGCCTCTGCCTCCTGCCAGCTCAACGGCCGGACTGTCAGGCCAGCCAGGCCTAGCTTTCCTCTTCCGGTCATACTTCAGTAGCCTGCCGAGGTCTAGCCTGTAGACCTTTCCCGAAATAGCCGAGTCAGCTCCTAGGCCCCCGAGCTTCCGGGAAACCCGTGGACGGACCTCGCCGTCCTCTGAAGCCTCGGGCTACGAGCTCTGCGGCGCCCGTGACCTCTCTGACATGCCTCGATCCTTGCTGCCAACCTCGGATAACACTCCTGATCCTATACCTCGGTAGAGAATACCTTATTCCTGTGGTAGCTAGCTGACTGCCCCGAGGTTGATACCTCGGAGGATATACCTCGGAGAATATACCTCGGACGTACACCTTACGTCGGATGACGCCTCCTGCGTCCTTGCTCAATCGTTACCTCGGACAGCTTACTACCTTAACCTTACATGTCTTGACCTCATCATTACCCTACCCGGGGGTAACCCCCCGACAGTAGTCCCCGAAGCTGATGTGGTCTTGCAGCCTCGGATGAAAGGCCGCACCAGGTTCAACCCGAAACCACATGCGCTACAATGTTTTGCATGTTACCGAACCAATACTCCGAGAAATCCATCGGTCTGTTCCTCGGCCATACTGCTTTTCCGAAGTATCCGCCGAGATCTCGGACGTCAACCCCTCGATTTCTGCATCCTTACTGACTTCGGTCAGAGAACACTGTTCACGTGTCCCATCCGTCACTTCCTGTCCACGATAGTCAAAGCACTCGAGTGCTTTCCACCACGCGGCCCACGTCAGCGGGGATTTCCCGCTTGCGCCGCTTCGCGCTCCAGTAACCCGCCGCACGACGGTTTGCCTCCTGCAACCGATCCTGTGGCCTGCTCGCCCACCGCTATCTTCGTGCCACGTGGGCCATTGTGCACAAACGATCCCACTCGCCGCTCCGATAACCGCGCGGTAGTGCGCAGTTACCGCCCGCGGTTATAAATACGGGCCCAGGGCAGTGCTTCCCTCTTCTTCCTCATCACTCGCCGTCTCGCCTCCATCGCAACCAGTGCCGCCGCTTCCAGTTGAGGAAACGCGTTCCCGCCGCCGACGAGCAGCTCCTTCGTCGCCGCTGCGACCACGTCACCGGCGCCGCCCTTCAGCACCTCATTTTCACGGTATGTACTCCCTTTCTTGATACCCTAGGCATTGCTCTAGGTTTCTTCCTCTTCGCGCTTTGGTTCTTCATATGTTCTTGAATAAAACTCTATTTATCTCCTCCGGTAGATCTTACCGCATACTCTTTTGGGTAGAAATTAGTTTCATGCCTCGGATAGATGTTCGCCTAGCATAGATATGCCTCTATGTATATAAGAAATCGCCCAACTCCTCCTGAGTTAGCCAGATATAGCCTTAGATTCCAGATTTACCTTTTCCTTTGCTAAACTTCTGTGCATTCTCTGCAGATTGATTCTGCCGAGATGTCTCCTCCTGAGACTTCGGAACAAACCGAGGTTCCAGACCTCGAACTGGAGGTCGGAGAACGAGCCGGCTGGGAAGGTTCGGATGTAACTCCGGACGAAATCCAGTGGCTCAGGGCGACTCGGCGGATTCCCGCCGGGGTAGAGTGTCGCCTGCCAGAGGGCGAACTCGAGCCTCAAGTCAAGCAAGGGGAACGGGTGGTCTTCGTCGCGCACTTCCAGCGCGGCTTCGGACTGCCCGTTAGTGATTTCTTCCGGAGCTTCCTCGACAAGTTCGGACTCCAGGTTCATCACCTCCCCGCCAACGCCATCACCACTCTCTCCTGCATCGTTTCCTTCTCTGAGGGATACCTCGGCCTCAAAGCCACGGTAGACCTCTTTTCTCGCTACTTCCAACTCAAGCGGCAAGTGATCCCGGATCCAAAGAACAAGGATCTGCCCAAGCAATTAACCGCCTGCGGAGCTGCCACCATAGCTCCTCGCCGAAACTCCATCTTCCCACGTATCACTACTCCGGACACCGTTCGCAAGTGGCTCCGGACGTGGTTTTACGTGAAGAACTCCGGCGAAGAGGACCTCCTCAACCTGCCGGCGTTTAACCTCAGCCCTCCTACAGAACAGCTCAACTGGGACTACACTCCCCCTCACACCGGCGAACTCAAGTCCATCCATGGGTATATTGCGAAATGGCAGGACCCGGAGGACCCCGGGAACGACGGGAAAGTCCTGACGGCCGACGACCTGGCCTGCACATTCGTGAAGCGCGGGTCTCCCCTCTCAGGCGAGGTCTCACAAGATCTGCCACATGAGCGGTCTTTATGACCCCACCCGACATACGCACGTTGCACTGGACAACGCCGCGGTAGCTCGGCGAGTCCGAGCTATCACCAAGTCCAAGATCTCTGACGCTTGGACATGGGGAAGGGAACCCCACTACCGGACCAATCCAGCGAAACAGGTACGCTATTCCGACGTTTTCTTCGATACTCCTTTACCACCGAGGTCTTGCTACCGACGTTCATCTTGACAATTTTTCTTCCTAACTCCTTTTCATATGTCTGCCATACAGCTGTTCGCCCGCCAACCGCCGAGGATGGAGTCCATCCTGGACCACTTCGCGCGGATCTCCCTGTCGAGGACCCACCATCCAACGTGGACCCTGACGACGAGGATTATATGCCCATTGCCTCGGCCCGCATCACCACCGCGGGTAAGCCTCAAGCACAAGCTTCAGTTCAAGAGATTTCGGATGACGAGGAGGGGTTCCTCGTCATGGAACCAATAAACGCGGTACCTCTCTCCCGCCTTCCTCACCTTCCGAACTTTACTCCAGCAACCAGCCGGAAACGCGCTGGTGCCGCAACTTCGGCCGCCGAACCATCCGCCACTGGAGCCTCCGGACCCACTGAGGCTCCGGTCAAGAGACGCCGGCTGAAGAAGTCCGGACTTCCTCCTCATGCCCGGGGGGGCAGGAGGCTTCCTACCTCGGATGGGTAATGCTTTGCTTCTATAGCCAACAATGTTTGTTGCTTAAACATATTATCTCGGTATTAACACTTGACCATCTTCTTTTCGTTGCAGTGCCCCCATAGACGTGGATCAGGAGGTATCCTCCATGACTGCACCCGTTGGTGCCTCTGAAGCCATGACCACCCCGACGAACTCTCGCCCCGGATCTCCTCCACCGAGGTCTGGCCCGGCCTTGGGGAAATCTGCCCCCACCCGAGGTCAGACTTCTCCGCGTCCTCAAACGGATGCGGGGATCAATCGCGCCAGAACTCCGGCTACCGCCTTGCCGGAGCCTCGACTCTCCCCCCGCAGCCAGACTGCCCGCAACCAACAGCAGCAACAGCAGAAGCATCAGCAGAAGCAACAGCCCAAGCAGCAGCCCCAAAAACCAGTTCGCCAGACTACCTTGCCGTTGGAGAAGGGCAAGGAGAAAGAAAAAGAGACGGTGAAGTCTAAGGTCACCCCCAAACCAACATCTGGGTCTGGCACCCTGACTATCTCTTCTCCCTCAAGGATGCAACCGAGGTCTCCTCCCCCGGTGACACGCCGAATTCCTCCATTCGCCGCACCCATTGATGAGACTGCCCCTCCGGCCGAAGAATATGCTCGGAGGGCATCTCTTATATTGGATAACCGGCCTGCTTCAAGCTCCGAGGCTACTTTGGCCTTGGAGGCCTCGGTTAGGGGCATCGAGCAGGGCGGACCGTGGGGATTTCCTCCTCTGCGCACTGATAGTGACCAGAGCCTCGGCTCCTTGGAACACTACAATGCAGACTGGAATTCTGCAGACATGGACGAGGTCTCTTCTGCCTCCTTGACCGCCCAAGGGGACGAGCATCCTGCGGGGAGCGCCTGCGCCCGACGCATGCTTGAAATGCAAACTTCTGCTTTGCTTGCTACTCGAGCTGTCAACGTAAGTTCCACTTTCTTTACTTTCATGCAGTATCTCCTCTAATATCCACCATCTCCAGTCCCCGAGATTCGAGGTAAACTATTGACGCTCCGCCGGAGTTAAAATTGTTTGGCTTGAATCTTAACTCTCCATTTTCATCCGACGTATCCAATCCATTTTATCTCACTTTAGCATGCACCTCGGGTACGAGTCCCCGAGACTCCTGTCGAGGCATACCCCGGCAACATTTTCCCAATGATTGACTCCGAGTCCCCGAGACTCTTGTCGAGGTATAGCCTTTCTAACCGAGCTATATTTTTCTTCCTTGCAGAATACTATGAACGTCCGCACGGATATCTTTCATACCCTCTTGTTTGACCACAAGAAACTCCACGACGAGCACAAGGCCGTCCTTGCAGAAAAGAACTCTTTGGACGAGAAGCTACAACAAGAGAAAGCCGAAGTAGCTCGTCTGGTAAAGGAGCTCAAGCGCATCACTGAGCTGCGGACGTCTGAAAAAGAGCAGCTGCAGGCGGAAAAGGCCAGTGTTGTCGAAACAGAGAAGAAACTTCGGGAGGATGCCGCCAAGGATCACGAGAATGCGCTCCAGTTAGCCGAGACCCGCGCCACCTCGGCCACCGAGGCTTATGAAGCCCTTCAAGCTTCGGTTAACCAGCTCCTCCCGACGCTGCAACATATCAACCAAGAAATGGACAGTAAGCTTCTTGCCCCCCTTAGCCTTGCTTTGTCCTCAACATTACTGGCTCTTTGCCGAACTGTTTCTTTCATTATTAACAGGCTACCCCTCTGCAGAGCACTTCACCTACACCCAAGTCTCGGCCCGCAATATCACTGCTCGGCACAGGAGAGGCGTAACGAACGAACCCCGATTGGACCGTTGAGGACCACATCGTGGCCATCAAGTCTCGGATCCATCCCTTGAAACCATTGGGTCGAACTCCTCGACGCAGGTCTGTCTGCTTTCCGAGCCTTATGGCCTCTTGCCGACGCTCCCAAACTACGCCCGAGCTCGCCGCCAAGCTTCGTGAAGCCGAACAAAGACTCCGAGAGTGGCGTTCATCTTCAGCTCGCGCTGGAGCTGATGCCGCTCTCAAATTCATCATGACTTGGTGCGAGAAGATCGACCTCGAAAAGATGGACACTCTTCGCCGAGGCTCGCCCTGGTCCTCGGACCCAATTCTCATCAAGCGCCGCGAAAAGATGGCTGCCTTCTTCGCTGGATATGCCAACACAAAGAACTTGAGCGAAGGAGACACCTACTCCGACGCCGAGGATTACGAGCCAGAAGACGAGGAATACGAAACAGAATCCGACGTCGAGGCCGAGCAAGGTGACGGCGGTGAAACCCGCGAAGCAGAAACCGAGGCTTCTCCACAACCTGATGCCGAGGTTACTGCCGACGTTGCCAGCACTTCCCAGGCTATCTCGGCTCCGGACGAAATCCCTGCTGCATCGGCTGCTGCCGACGTAATTCCTGATGCCTCGACCTGAACTTATGCTTGGCCAAAAAACTTCATTAAATCCCCGGTATGCCGGGACGCAGATGTAATCAAACTTAAGTAGTTCCTTTGCTACCTCTATTACTATTATGCTCATTCGAACCATGCTTTTCTAAGCTTTATGTCGAATCCTTTTGAATGATTGCTCGAGTTTACTTTCGTGTTTACTATATTTGGCATTCTTTGCTCTTGTCTGCCTTTCTGGCGTTCGACAGTCGAGTCACAAGATTGTTGTTCATAGCATACAGTACTTGGTAAATTCCGAGGTATGTTTCAAAGTCATCCGACATAAAAAAAAGTAAAAACAGGGGTTAGTAAACGACATATGCCGAACTGTCTTTTTGGACCGAGTCCCCGAGTTCATTTTCATGTTTCCCATGTTCTTTCGTCTTTGCTCTTGACTGCCATGCTGGCGTTCGTCAGTCGAGTCACAAGATTAGTTACATAGCATACAGTACTTGAAGTTTGAGACGAGGTTCAAAATAGCTCGGCATACGAACGAAGAAAGAGTAAACAAAAAGAACATGCAATCATAAGAGCGAGGCAGTCCCCGAGCTCACTCTCGAGGTGCCGAAGTTTTTATTTAAAGATCAGCCGAGGTACATACATTACTTCCTTCAACAGTAGAAGGGTCGGAGTAGAGCTACATTCCATGGACGCTGAAGCTCCGCATCGGGTCTATCCAGCCCATCTCCCCTTGGATCCTGTGCATCTATAAGATAGTATGAATCATTGTGCAGAGCTCGGCTCACAATGTACGGTCCCTCCCATGGAGGTGACAACTTGTGCCGGCCTTTACTGCGCTGCACAAGCCTCAGCACTATCTCCTTCATTAAACTTTCGGGGTTTTACATGCCGGCTTTGATAGCGTCGGAGACCCTGCTGATATATTGCTGACCGAGATAAGGCCAATTCTCTTGCTTCCTCAAGCAAATCTACAGCATCTTCCCGAGCTTCTTTAGCCTCGGCTTCTGTGTACATTGCCACTCTGGGCGCATCATATTCAATGTCGGTTGGCAGCATTGCCTCGGCCCCATAGACCATGAAAAATGGCGTATAGCCAGTTGATCTGTTCGGTGTGGTCCTTAGACCCCACAGAACTGCTGGTATCTCATCGATCCAACACCCCGGTGTTTTCAACAGTGGTTCTACTAGCCGAGCTTTGATTCCGGCCAATACCAATGCATTTGACCTTTCTACTTGCCCATTAGCCTGTGGATGAGCCACCGAGGCTACATCAAGTCGAATTCCCTTACTCATGCAGAACCGAGCAAACTCTCCGACAGCAAAGTTCGTGCCGTTGTCTGTAATGATACTATGAGGATATCCATATCTCAGGATTATTTCCTTCAAAAAGGTCACTGCCGTATGACCATCCACCTTTCGGATTGGCTTCACCTCGATCCACTTAGTGAATTTGTCCACCATCACCAGTATGTGAGTCATATTGCCTCGGGCTGGCTTGAATTCTCCCACCATGTCCAGACACCAAACTGCAAAGGGCCACGTGATAGGAATGGTCTTGAGCGCCGAAGCTGGCATGTGCTGCTGCTTGGCGAACCTTTGGCACCCTTCACATTTCCGAACTATATCTTCTGCATCGGCATTGGCGGTGGGCCAATAGAACCCGTTCCGGAACACCTTGGCCACCAGAGCTCTTGTGCTGCAATGATGTCCACATTCTCCTTGGTGGATCTCTAAAAGCATCTCCTTGCCTTCAGCTGGTTCGACACATCGCTGCAACACCTCGGTCACACTTCTCTTGTATAGCTCCTTGTTGATGATGGTGTATCCCTTAGCTCTCCTCTGGATTCTCCTTGCCTCGGTTGTGTCACTTGGCAAATTTCCATCGGCTATGAAATTCATGATCTGCTCCGCCCATTCTGGCACTGGGTGCAGAGGAAAAAGCCTCTCATCTATCTCCATTGGTTCGGTCGCCATGATCTCCTTCATGATTTCCTCCACCATTGCTCGGCCAGTCCCCGAGTGTTGGTGCGAAGTCCCCGGGTCAGACCCGAAGTTTGTAGGAGTTTGCGCGATAGAAAACAAAAAATTTCTCTCACATGCGGAAGCAACACTCAAGATCCTATCTAGAAGATTCTAGTAACGGGGAGAGTAGTTCATCATACCCTCGAAGAACACGCGCGTTGAACGTTTAATTCAACGCAGCTCGGTGAAGTTGTTGACGATGTTCGATCCGATCAGCACCGCAAACGAGCAGCACCTCCGGAGGCTTGCACACGTACAGCTCGATGACGTCTCCCTCTTCTTGATCCAGCAAGCTAGAGGGAGAAGTAGGTGGGATCGATTCCAGCAGCACGACGGCGTGGTGGTGGATATGGTGGAGAGTTCCCGCGGGCAGGGCTTCGCCAAGCGGTGCGCGGGAGGTAGAGGAGCAGCAAGCCAGTGATGCGGCCAAGCCTCTGTCTCTTGGTGCACCTCTCCCTCTTCTTTATATAGGCAAGGGGCTGCAGCCACTTTATTTCCAAAGTAGAAACTCCCTCTTTCAATAGTGGTAACCCCTTCTCATTTAAAAGGTGGTAACCCCCTCTTTCAAGAGTGGTAACATCCCTTTTAAAGGGCTACCCATTGAATGGCTGCATGGACCAAGTAGGACTGGTCAAATGGACCAGTGGGCCACCCTTGGTCGTTGGGGACAGGTGGGCCCCACTATGGGACCCTCCGGAACCTTCTAGAACATTCCGACACTCTGCCGAAAAATCCCGAACTTTTCCGGAACCCTGAAATCAACTTGCCATATATAAATCTTTACCTCCGGACTCTTCCGGAGCTCCTCGTGATGTCTAGGATCTCATCCGAGACTCCGAACAATATTCGGACACCATTAACAAAATTATCCCAGAGCTACTCTAGCGTTACCGAACGTTAAGTGTGTGACCCTACGGGTTCGAGAACGTGCAGACATGATGGAGACACCTCTCCGATCAATAACCATTAGAGGGACCAGGATATCCATAATGACTCCCACACATTCAACGAAGATCTTTATCGGTTGAACCACTATGTCGTGGACTACTATAATCCGTATACAATTTCCTTTGTCACGCGATATTTTACTTACCCAAGATTTGATCGTCGGTATCACTATACCTAGTTAAATCTTGTTACTGGTAAGTACTCTTTACTCGTTCCGTAATACAACATTCTCTGTGACTAACTCATTAGTCACGTGCTTGCAAGCTTTACCGAATGTGCACTACCGAGTGGGCCCAGAGTATATCTCTCCGAAACACGGAGGGACAAATCCCAGTCTTGATTCATGTAATTCAACAAGCACTTTCTGAGATACCCGTAAGACACCTTTATGATCACCCTGTCACGAAGCGATGGTTGATGTCCCCAAAGTATTCTTCCAGTACCCGGGAATAACATGATCTCATGGTCTAAGAAATAGGATACTTGACAATAAAAGGCATGACAATAAAAACTTAATGAAACGATCAATATTGTTATGCTTAGTTGGGTCTGTCCATCACGTCATTCTTCTAATGACATGATCCCGTTAATTAATTAACAACTCATGTTCATGGTTGGGAAACCATAACCATCATTAATTAACGAGCTAGTCTAGTAGAGGCTTACTAGGGACGCAATGTTGTTTACGCAACCACACATGTATTATGTTTCCGGTTAATACAATTATAGCATGGAAATAAACATATATCATGAACACGGAAATATGATAATAACATTTATTTATTATTGCCTCTAGGGCATATTTCCAACAGTCTCCCACTTGCACTAGAGTCAATAATCTAGTTTACATTGGTAAAAATCTAACACCCATGGCCTTCTGGTGTTGATCATGTTTTGTCTGTGGAAGAACTTTAGTCAACGGATCAGCGATATTTTGATTCGTATGTACTTTGCTAATGGTAATATCTCCTTCATTGACATGCTCACGAATTTGATGAAACCGGCGTTTGATATGCTTGGAACTCTTGTGACATCTTGGTTCCTTGGCTAGAGCAATGGCACCAGTGTTGTCACAAAAAATCTCCATGGGATCCAGTGCGCTCGGAACAACGCCGAGTTCAGTGACGAACTCCTTCAGCCATATCCCTTCTTTCGCTGCTTCAGAAGCGGCCATATACTCCGCCTCTAATGTAGATGCCGCAATGACGGTTTGCTTGGAACTCCTCCAGCTAACCGCAGCTCCATTCAAGATAAAGACATACCCTGTTTGAGATTTCGAGTCATCTGGATCAGTATCGAAGCTAGCATCAACGTAACCTTTTACGGAGAGCTCTTCATCACCACCATAGACAAGAAACATGTCCTTAGTCCTTTTTAGGTACTTAAGGATATTTTTAACTGCTGTCCAGTGAGCCTCTCCAGGATCACTCTGGTACCTGCTCGTCAAACTAAGAGCATGGGACACATCCGGTCTAGTACACAACATGGCATACATAATAGAACCTATGGCCGAGGCATAGGGGATTTTCTTCATCCTTTCTATTTCTGTTGCCGTAGTTGGACACTGAGTCATACTCAATGGCTTACCTTGTAACATGGGCAAAGAACCTTTCTTTGCATCCTGCATATTGAATTTCTTCACTATCTTCTCAAGGTATTTACTTTGACTAAGTGCTATTAAGCGTCTTGATCTATCTCTATAGATCTTTATGCCCAATATGTATGCAGCTTCACCAAGATCTTTCATTGAAAAACTATTATTCAAATAATCTTTCACACTGTTAAGCAGCTCCACATCATTCCCAATAAGTAATATGTCATCTACATATAAAACCAGGAATGCAACCGAGCTCCCACTCACTTTCTTGTAAACACAAGCTTCTTTATAATTTTGGACAAATCCAAAACCTTTGATCACCTCATCAAATCGAAGATTCCAACTCCGGGATGCTTGCTTCAGTCCATAGATGGATCGCTGAAGTTTGCACACTTTATCAGCATCCTTAGGATCGACAAAACCTTCAGGTTGTACCATGTACAACTCTTCTTCAACGTTTCCGTTGAGGAACGCAGTTTTGACATCCATCTGCCAAATTTCATAATCGAAATAAGCAGCAATTGCTAGTAGAACCCTAACAGACTTTAGCATCGCTACGGGTGAGAAGGTCTCATCGTAGTCAACTCCTTGAATTTGTCGAAAACCTTTTGCGACAAGTCGAGCTTTATATACGGTGACATTACCGTCAGCGTCTGTTTTCTTCTTGAAAATCCATTTACATTCAACAGCCTTACGGCTATCAGGAAGGTCAACCAAAGTCCACACTTGGTTTTCCTTCATGGATTCCATTTCAGAGTTCATGGCGTCTTGCCATTTTCCAGAGTCTGGGCTCATCATCGCTTCCTCATAGTTCATAGGTTCATCATTGTCTAACAATAAAATGTTCAAGACAGGATTACCGTACCATTCAGGAGCAGTACGTAACCTTGTCGACCTGCGAACGGGAACTTTGACCGAAGCTGCATGATCACTATCATCAGCTTCTTTCTCTCTAGCTGGTGAAGGCGGTGCCTGAAGATCCAAATCTTCCTGCGCTGCGCTGCTCTCCAATTCGGGAGAAGGTTCAATAACCTCGTCTAGTTCTATTTTCCTCCCACTCACTCCTTTCGAAAGAAACTCCTTCTCAAGAAAGGATCCATTCTTAGCAACAAAAACTTTGCCTTCGGATCTGTGATAGAAGGTATACCCAATGGTTTCCTTTGGATATCCTATGAAGACGCATTTTTCCGCTTTGGGTTCGAGCTTATCAGGTTGTAATCTTTTGACATAAGCCTCGCATCCCCAAATTTTAAGAAACGATAATTTTGGCTTCTTACCAAACCACAACTCATATGGTGTCGTCTCAACGGATTTAGATGGTGCCCTATTTAAAGTGAATGCGGCTGTCTCTAATGCATACCCCCAAAATGACATTGGCAGATCGGATACAGACATCATAGAACGCACCATATCTAATAAAGTACGATTACGACGTTCAGACACACCATTACGCTGTGGTGTTCCAGGTGGCGTGAGTTGGGAAACAATTCCACAATTTTTCAAGTGCATGCCAAACTCGTAACTCAGATATTCCCCTCCACGATCAGATCGTAGAAATTTGATCTTCCTGTTACGATGATTTTCTACTTCACTCTGAAATTCTTTGAACTTTTCAAATGTTTCAGACTTGTGTTTCATTAAGTAAATATACCCATATCTACTCAAATCATCAGTGAAAGTTAGGAAGTAACGATATCCACCACGTGTTGGAATGCTCATTGGTCCACACACATCAGTATGTATGATTTCCAACAAATCACTCGCCCGTTCCATCGTACCGGAAAACGGTGTCTTAGTCATCTTACCCATGAGGCATGGTTCGCACGTATCAAATGATTCAAAGTCAAGTGATTGAAAAAGTCCATCAGAATGGAGTTTCTTCATGCGCTTTACACCAATATGACCTAAACGGCAGTGCCACAAGTATGTGGTACTATCATTATTCGCTTTGCATCTTTTAGCATCAATGTTATGGATGTGTGAAGTACTACTATCGAGATCCAACAAGAATAAACCATTTACGTTGGGTGCATGACCATAAAAGATATTACTCATAGAAATAGAACAACCTTTATTCTCTGATTTAAATGAGTAACCGTCTCGCAATAAACAAGATCCAGATATAATGTTCATGCTTAACGCAGGCACCAAATAACAATTATTCAGGTTTAAAACTAATCCCGAAGGTAGATGAAGAGGTAGTGTCCCGACGGCGATGACATCGACCTTCGATCCATTCCCGACGCGCATCGTCACCTCATCCCTCGCCAGTCTCCGTTTATTCTGCAGCTCCTGTTTCGAGTTGCAAATATGAGCAACCGAACCAGTATCAAATACCCAGGCACTACTACGAGAACTAGTAAGGTACACATCAATAACATGTATATCAAATATACCTTTGACGTTGCCAGCCTTCTTATCCGCCAAGTATTTGGCGCAGTTACGCTTCCAGTGACCGTCTCCCTTGCAGTAGAAACACACAGTGTCCGGCTTAGGACCAGCCTTGGGTTTCACAGGTGTGGCAACAGGTTTGCCGCCCTGAGCAGCAACAGATTTGCCACTCTTCTTGAAGTGACCCTTTTTGGCCTTAACCTTCTTGAAACTGGTGGTCTTATTGACCATCAACACTTGATGTTCTTTCTTGATGTCCACTTCTGCAGATTTCAGCATCGCAAAGAGCTCATTAAGAGTCTTATTCATGCCTTGCATGTTATAGTTCAGCACAAAGCCTTTGTAGCTCGGAGGGAGCGACTGCAGCACCCTGTCAGTGATTAACTCATCCGGGATCACACATCCCAGCTGAATTAGGCGTTGGATATAGCCTCCCATGGTGACAACATGTTCACTGACAGAGCTGTGCTCCTCCATCTTACATGTATAGAACTTATCAGAGATCTCATATCTCTCAGCGCGGGTCTGAGTCTGAAACATGGTTTTCAGCTCTTCAACCATCTCATAGGCGCCGTGATGTTCAAAACGTTTCTGGAGATCAGTGTCCAGAGATGTAAGGATGGCACAGGCAACTATAATGTGGTCATCTCTGCGCGTCTCAAAGACATTTTGTTCTGCTTCAGGCGCATTGTCTGCAGGTGGGTCACCTAGCGCAGCATCGAGCACATAATGCTTCTTACACCCAGTGAGGATAATCCTCAGGTTGCGGTGCCAGTCAGTGAAGTTTGAACCAGATGATTTCAGTTTTTCTTTCTCAAGGAATGCGCTGAAGTTGAACTGAGCTACGTTGCGGGCCATGATCTACAACATTTTAGCAAAGACATCTTTAGACTATGTTCATGATAAAGAGTTCATTTTAATCAAATTACTAACGAACTCCCACTTAAAACAACATCCCTCATAGTTGTCTAGTGGTACACGATCCAAATCCACTACACCAAGTCCGATCTTCACGAGAGAAGATGTAGTTTCAATGGTGAACATCGAAATGTTGATCATATCATTCATATGACTCGTGTTTAACCTTTCGGTTCGTCGTGTTCCGAGTCCATGTCTGTACATGCTAGGCTCGTCAAGTTAACCAAAGTATTTCCGCATGTGTAAAACTGGCTTACACCCGTCGTATGTGAACGTAGAGTTTACCACATCCGATCATCACGAGATGCTTCAAAACGACGAACTTTCGCGACGGTGCATACTAAGGGAGAACACTTTATCTTGATATTGTGTGAGGGATCATCTTATAATGCTACCGTCGAGCACACGCAAAATAAGATGCATAAAAGGATAAACATCACATGCATAAAAATATGTGACATGGTATAGCCCTTTTATTGCGTCTTGATCTCCATCTTAAACGCACCGGCATGATCTCCATCATGGCGCCATGTTCATGTGGCGCCTTGGTTGTCTCCACCACGTTGCATCCCATATATTGCTAACTCATAGCGATAAATAATGCAATTACATGGCGTTTGAAGTTGACACGCAGGTCATACAATTGATAATTAAGACAACCATATGGCTCCTGCCGGTTGCCGTACTCATCGACATGCAAGTCGTGAAACATTACAAAACATGATCATCTCATACATCACAAATATATCATATGAAACAGTTTGGGCTATACCATATCACAAGCACCCCTGCAAAAACAAGTTAGACGCCTCTCCCTTATTCTTTGCAAATTTTACGTGGCTTAGGGCTTTCGAAGAAAGAACCGTTCTTACCTACGAACATGAAACCACAACGGTGATAAACAAATTATTAACAACCCGTTGTAGATTAAATCTTAACTATAGTGGGAGAGACAGACACCCGCAAAGCCACTTATGCAATACAAGTTGCATGTCAGTCGTGGAACAAGTCTCATGTACGTGGACATGTAAAGTTAGTCCGGGCCGCTTCATCCCACTATGCCACTAAGATTCAAAATACACAAAGGAAGTAATAAAAAGATTATCAACGCCCACATACACATATGTGTTCTACCCGTACCAAAACATCTACGCATAGATCCGGCTCTGATACCACTGTAGGAGTTTGCGCGATAGAAAACAAAAAATTTCTCTCACATGCGGAAGCAACACTCAAGATCCTATCTAGAAGATTCTAGTAACGGGGAGAGTAGTTCATCATACCCTCGAAGAACACGCGCGTTGAACGTTTAATTCAACGCAGCTCGGTGAAGTTGTTGACGATGTTCGATCCGATCAGCACCGCAAACGAGCAGCACCTCCGGAGGCTTGCACACGTACAGCTCGATGACGTCTCCCTCTTCTTGATCCAGCAAGCTAGAGGGAGAAGTAGGTGGGATCGATTCCAGCAGCACGACGGCGTGGTGGTGGATATGGTGGAGAGTTCCCGCGGGCAGGGCTTCGCCAAGCGGTGCGCGGGAGGTAGAGGAGCAGCAAGCCAGTGATGCGGCCAAGCCTCTGTCTCTTGGTGCACCTCTCCCTCTTCTTTATATAGGCAAGGGGCTGCAGCCACTTTATTTCCAAAGTAGAAACTCCCTCTTTCAATAGTGGTAACCCCTTCTCATTTAAAAGGTGGTAACCCCCTCTTTCAAGAGTGGTAACATCCCTTTTAAAGGGCTACCCATTGAATGGCTGCATGGACCAAGTAGGACTGGTCAAATGGACCAGTGGGCCACCCTTGGTCGTTGGGGACAGGTGGGCCCCACTATGGGACCCTCCGGAACCTTCTAGAACATTCCGACACTCTGCCGAAAAATCCCGAACTTTTCCGGAACCCTGAAATCAACTTGCCATATATAAATCTTTACCTCCGGACTCTTCCGGAGCTCCTCGTGATGTCTAGGATCTCATCCGAGACTCCGAACAATATTCGGACACCATTAACAAAATTATCCCAGAGCTACTCTAGCGTTACCGAACGTTAAGTGTGTGACCCTACGGGTTCGAGAACGTGCAGACATGATGGAGACACCTCTCCGATCAATAACCATTAGAGGGACCAGGATATCCATAATGACTCCCACACATTCAACGAAGATCTTTATCGGTTGAACCACTATGTCGTGGACTACTATAATCCGTATACAATTTCCTTTGTCACGCGATATTTTACTTACCCAAGATTTGATCGTCGGTATCACTATACCTAGTTAAATCTTGTTACTGGTAAGTACTCTTTACTCGTTCCGTAATACAACATTCTCTGTGACTAACTCATTAGTCACGTGCTTGCAAGCTTTACCGAATGTGCACTACCGAGTGGGCCCAGAGTATATCTCTCCGAAACACGGAGGGACAAATCCCAGTCTTGATTCATGTAATTCAACAAGCACTTTCTGAGATACCCGTAAGACACCTTTATGATCACCCTGTCACGAAGCGATGGTTGATGTCCCCAAAGTATTCTTCCAGTACCCGGGAATAACATGATCTCATGGTCTAAGAAATAGGATACTTGACAATAAAAGGCATGACAATAAAAACTTAATGAAACGATCAATATTGTTATGCTTAGTTGGGTCTGTCCATCACGTCATTCTTCTAATGACATGATCCCGTTAATTAATTAACAACTCATGTTCATGGTTGGGAAACCATAACCATCATTAATTAACGAGCTAGTCTAGTAGAGGCTTACTAGGGACGCAATGTTGTTTACGCAACCACACATGTATTATGTTTCCGGTTAATACAATTATAGCATGGAAATAAACATATATCATGAACACGGAAATATGATAATAACATTTATTTATTATTGCCTCTAGGGCATATTTCCAACAAAGTTCCCATCATCTAACTCCATAGGAAAAGCTCCATCAGTCCTCGGATACTGCGAAGCAGTCCCCGAGTCCGGCCAAACGCATCCGACATCTACCTCCATAGGAATAGGCTCAGACTCCAAACCTGGCGGGAGTCAGGAGAAGGCTTAATTGAAGGAGTTCTCAAATGGTTCAACGCTATCCCCGTGGCACCGGTTCTTTGGATGAACCGAGCTTTGACAATACGTCGGCGGCTTCATTCTCCCCCCGAGGTATGTGCTTGTACTCACATCCTTCGAAGAATCCAGACACCTTTTGCACATGAAACCGATACAACTCCATGTTCGCATCCAATGCATCCCAAGTGCTGGTGGATTGATGCACCACCAAAGCTGAATCGCCGAAGCATTCTATACGCCGGACACCTATCTCCTTTGCCACCTTGAGCCCATGGATCAGGGCCTCATACTCCGCCACGTTGTTCGACGCCGAGAAATGGATTTGCAGCACATACTTCAACTGGTCTTGCTTCGGCGAGGTTAAGACTATGCCGGCACCTAATCCGACCTTGGTCTTGGACCCATCAAAGTGCATCTTCCAATAATTATAGTCCGGCAAGGGCGGCTCATATTGCATCTCGGCCCAATCGCATAAAAAGTCCGGTAGCGCCTGCGACTTGATTGCATCTCGCCTTTCATAATGCGGAGTATATGGAGATACCTCGATCGCCCATTTGGCAACTCGCCCAGTTGAGTCCTTGCATCCGATGATCTCCGAGATTGGAGCATCACATACCACCGTCATGGGATGCTCTTGGAAGTAATGCTTCAGCTTCTTAACCGCCAGGTATACTCCGTACGTCATCTTCTGGTAGTGGGGGTAGTTATGCTTCGACGTGGATATCACCTCGCTCAGGTAGTAGATTGGTCTCTGCACCGATTTGCCTCCTTCGTCTCGCTCCACCACCACTGCAACACTCACGACCCGGTTTGTAGCCGCAATGTATATCAACATCGGTTCATTCTGCAAAGGGGACGCCAACACCGGAGCAGTGGACAACATCTTCTTCAGCTCATTGAACGCCGCATCCGCCTGTGGGGTCCAAGTGAAACTGGTACTTTTCTTCATAAGTTGATACAATGGTAAGGCTTTTTCTCCTAGCCGACTTACAAACCGACTTAAAGACGCAAGGCATCCCGTGAACTTCTGCACATCTTTTAAACAGTTCGGCAACTTCATTCTTTCGATCGCTCGGATCTTAGCCGGGTTAACTCTATACCTCGGCTCGATACGAGGAAACCGAGCAATTTTCCAGCCGGGACACCAAAGGTGCACTTGTCCGGGTTAAGTTTCAACCGATACTTTCTTAAATTTGCAAATGTCTCTTCGAGGTCTTCGATGAGAGTATGCTTCTTTTTAGTTTTGATAACAATGTCATCGACATACACTTGCACATTCTTGCCCATTTGAGAGTGTAAGCACTTCTGCATACACCTTTGATAAGTTGCCCCGGCATTTCTCAAACCGAAACACATGACACGATAGCAATACGCCCCGTACGGGGTAATAAAGGCAGTCTTTATTTGATCATCAGTGTTCAGTGGGATCTGGTGAAAACCAGAATATGCATCAATAAAAGACAACAGCTCACATCCAGCCGTAGAATCGATCACTTGATCAATCCGAGGTAAAGGAAAGGGATCCTTCGGGCACGCCTTGTTCAGGTTGGTGAAGTCAATGCACATGCGCCACACCTTGACTACGCCGGTTCGTCCTTCTTTTTCTCCACGAGGACTGGATTAGATATCCAGTCCGGATGCAGCACTTCCATGATGAAGCCTGCAGCCAGTAACTTCGCCAGTTCTTCGAGTACCACCTTTCTTCGGTCATCTGAGAGCCGCCGCGTCGGTTGACGCACTGGTTTCACCTCTGGCCGAACAAACAAAGAGTGCTCTGCCAACTCCCTCGGAACACCTGGCAGGTCTTTAGCCGACCATGCAAAAATGTCCCGATTCTCACGGAGGAAGTGACAGAGCGCGCTTTCCTATTTCTCGTCCATGCCAGCACCAATGATGGCGAAACGCTCCGGGTTCTCCGAGTCCAGCGGGATTTTCTTGGTCTCCTTGGGCACCTCGAATGAAGCGCTCATGTCCGGAGTAATTAGTCCGGACATGCCGAGCTGAGTAGACTGCGCCATTGCCACCACCTTCTGAAGTTGCTTCTTCTCCGCCGCGATCACCAAGGACTCGGCTAAACTAGATCCCGCCGAGGCACATTGCATAGCCTTCTTGTAGTCACCAGAAATGGTTATTATTCCCTTGGGCCCCGGCATTTTCATCTTTAGGTAGGCCACATGAGTGGAGATCATGAACTTGGCCAAGGCTGGCCTTCCCAGCAAGGCATGGTAAGGGCTCTGCAAGTCCACAACCTCGAACTCAAGACTTTCAACTCGGCTGTTATCTCGGGTACCAAAACCCACGTCGACCCAAATCTTTCCCATAGGTGCACAAGAGACCCCGGGCACAATACCGTGAAATGTACAGCTGCTAGGCTGCAACTGGTTCGGTGAGTATCCCAGCTTGACCATTGTGTCTCGGTACATGATATTTATGGCACTCCCATTGTCCACCAAGACTCGGGTGAATCTCACATTGTTGGTCGGCCCACAAAACGTCGGATCCACCACCAGTGCATAGTTTCCAGGGCTCGGCATGATCCGAGGTGTATCTTGCCTGCTCCAAGTGATCTCTTGCTCGGACCAGTTCATGTATTTCACCACCGCCGGAGTTACTGCATTCACCTCCTTGGCACGCCTCAGCATACTCTTCTTATCAGTTGACTCAGTCACAAACACCACGTAGCTCTGATGTACTTCCCTATAATCATTACCGGGGTTCTCATACCTCTGATTCTCAAAGGACCACGTTTGGCTTTGGCCGGCACCACCGTTGTTGTTGTTGCCCTGGGCACTCACTGCATTCACCGGTTTCGCCTGCACCATCTTCTGGTTTTGGGCCGCATGCACCGGGGTTGAATTTGCTCCGGTTAAGCTCTGATTCTGCGCCGCTATGGTCGGCTTATGCTGCTGCTGCGCGTTCGGATATTGAGGTCTACGCCATTGGTTCGGTGGCCCACTCCGGTTTGCCCAGCTTTCGCCCCTTCTGCAGCGGTTCGGTGATGAAAACTACACTGCAGAGTGGTATGGTTGGGTGTTTTGCCATTCCTGCCATGATAGATACATGGTCCATTCACCAATGACTCGTAAGTCACAGGTGGTCCGGCCTCCTGCCACTGCTTCGCACCACCTCCCTGATTCTGGTTCTGGTTCGGAGTCCACGCCTGACCCTCAGTCTTCGGTTTCTGGGCGCCTCCAGGTCCGGACTGACTTGGGTTTACAGCATTGACTTGGAAATCTGGTTCTCTCCTCTTCTGCCCGAACTCTTGACGGTTATCAAACCTCGGTCCGTTGTTGCGATTGTTCATCGGATTCCTCCTGTTCCGGGCATTCCCATCCAGCAGAGGCTGCATCGGATCGCCAAGGGCATAGGAATCAGCTATCCGAATCGTCTCGGCCAGAGTCTTTGGCATATCTCTCTGGAGCCTCTGCCACAACATGCTACCATACCGACATCCATCAGCAAACCACGCTATAGCCTGTGCTTCGATAACTCCCTCACAGGAGTTCCGAACATTGCTCCACCGAGTCAAGAATTCTCGGTCAGTCTCATTGTCCTCCTGCTTGCACGCCTGCAAAAGCTGAGGTCGGTTTGGCCTCTGTAAGTGCTGGCGAAGTTGCTATTGAATGCCTCCTCTAAATCCAGCCAGCAATCGATGCTATTCTCCGGCAAATTGTTCAGCCAGATCCGAGCAGGACCTTCCAACATGTGCGGGAGATACCGGACCGCCCATCGGCGATTGCCCCCCGCAATGTATACTGCTGAAACATAATCAGCTAGCCAATCTTGCGGCTTGGTGCTCCCATTGTACGGCCTGGTACTCCGACCCAACTGAAACTGAGACACTGGTGGAGGTGGTTCCTTCATGATCCGAGGTCCAAAACACGCCGGACCAGGAGGGCCTTCCTCTCCAACTTCTCGGACATGTAAATCCGATCTAGCTTGTAGCGCGCATCACCTGTAGGCAACGTCCGAGCTCCGATACGCTCTCCCAATGCACCATCCACTCTATAGAATCCAGCCCGCTCCATGGCTGAATTTCCATCATCATATCGGTCGCCACCTCGACCGACGTTCTTCGGCTGCGGAACATACTCCGGCTCTTGCTGATACTGCTCCTGCGGCCGGGGTTGCTGCTGATGCCTCGGGGGCTGAGGTGGTTTACCTCGGCCAGCCGACGCTGCTTGCCCACCGTTCTGATTTCCCTGAGCTGAACGGCCTTAGCTCGGCTTGCATCACCTGGGCCGGGGTCTCCATTGGCTCGGCTAGCGTCGCCGACCTTTTGCTTCCCAGCTAACACCGGATCGTACACTTGCAGCTGCATCTCCTTGTTCCGACCTGAAGTGACACTCCGGGCACGATCGGCTCCTCCGACGTGTGGAGACGAGGCTTGCCCCTTGGACCCCTGGCTAACTGGCCTAATCGAATGGACCGCCTGCGAACCGCCAAGCCCGGCCTTGCGGAGGGCTTCATTTTGCTTGCTGGCCACATGCACTAACTCATTGAGCCGCTTCTGCTGCTCACGCCATGCATCTCCGGTCAACTCCGATAGCCCGGCCCTTACTGCTTCGGCTGCTCTAAGGTTCTTGCTGGTGAACTATACACCGGCCTACCAGTAGCCGACCTGCTACTTGTTGCCTTACTCGAGCCCGAGACTGCAGCCCTAACCATCTCCTCATAGAGGTCCTTGCCTCGGTTGAACAGAGCAGCTTTCTTACGCCGCACAACCGGAGTAAAACCATCTCTATACCATGTGCAGCATTGTACTCCTTCTGCTCCATATCGAACTGCTGCTTAGCCTCGGCCAGCAACCGAGCTTCTCTCAGCACTCTCTGGCGCTCTGCCTCTAACCCGGCCACCGTATGCTCCACACTTGCCTCTACTGCGAGTGGCCGAGCTAACCTATCAACGATAGCTTCTAAGGGAACTTCTTCCCTTGGCATGCCCAACTGCTCATTCTGACTAGGTTTCTCGTACGGAAACTTCGCCGTCCGACCTGATTTCTCAGGCAGCGCGGTTGGCGTCGCCTCCACCTCGGCTAGCGCGACCTTGCCAGCATCTGCCTTGCTAGCTGCAGGCTGGTACCAGCCACCATCACCTCCACACACCTCGGAGGGCGAGTGACACGTTGGCCCAAAGCCGCCAGGAGAGGAGTTTCGTCGTCCACGAGCACCTGCTCCGGGTACTCGCGAACCACCTCGACAGCAACGTATGTGGGGAAGCTGCCGAGCATCATGAGGAAGCCATCGGTGGGGAAAGGCTTGCCGGCGAAGCACCCCGCATTGTCGCTCACAAAGGCGAACTCGCCGATCTTGGTAACAAGGCCAGAAAGAACACACTCAGAGGAGCCCGTCCGGATGGAAACTCCACCCAACGCCTCAATCTGCCCCACGGTGGGCGCCAACTGTCGTGGTGGGATCACGGCAGATGCCATGGGTATGGCTTAGTTGGGGCCGAATGGTCGTTGGGGGAATCCGGGGAGGGTTTATGCACTCAAGATGTGCACAAGCAAGAACATGCAAGAAACCACAAGAACATGAACAAGAAACCAAGAAAGCCAAGAACACAAAAGACACCACGATGTACCCAGGTTCGGGGCCTTCGTGAGGAAGTAAAACCCCTACTCCTGCCTTCCTCTCTCAATATATCAGTGTGTTCTCAGGTACAAGGTGCTCCTCGAGCTGTATGATGCTGCTCAAGTGAGAGCTCTAGATAGAAGATGAAACTATGAAGGGGGAAATGAGCTAGGGTTTTTGCCGTCCTCCTCCCTGGAGGTAGAGATGCCGCATATATACACAGGCCGAAGTACATTTTTACCCCTGCCTACAACTGACAATGGCATGGCCAAAAGGTAGAAGACAAGCCTCTGCCTCCTGCCAGCTCAACGGCCGGACTGTCAGGCCAGCCAGGCCTAGCTTTCCTCTTCCGGTCATACTTCAGTAGCCTGCCGAGGTCTAGCCTGTAGACCTTTCCCGAAATAGCCGAGTCAGCTCCTAGGCCCCCGAGCTTCCGGGAAACCCGTGGACGGACCTCGCCGTCCTCTGAAGCCTCGGGCTACGAGCTCTGCGGCGCCCGTGACCTCTCTGACATGCCTCGATCCTTGCTGCCAACCTCGGATAACACTCCTGATCTATACCTCGGTAGAGAATACCTTATTCCTGTGGTAGCTAGCTGACTGCCCCGAGGTTGATACCTCGGAGGATATACCTCGGACGTACACCTTACGTCGGATGACGCCTCCTGCGTCCTTGCTCAATCGTTACCTCGGACAGCTTACTTCCTTAACCTTACATGTCTTGACCTCATCATTACCCTACCCGGGGGTAACCCCGACAAGGTTTGATTGAAGGAGTTCTCAAGTGATTCAGGGCTACTCCAGGTGGTACTACTTCTTTAGATGAACGAGCTTTGACAACACGTTGGCAGCATTATTTTCTGTCCGAGATATATGCTTATATTCACACCCTTCAAAGAACCCGGATATCTTTTGCACATGGAACCGATACAACGCCATGTTGGCATCCAGAGAATCCCAAGTTCAGAAGATTGCTGCACCACTAGGTCGGAATCGCCGAAGCATTCCATACGCCGGATGCCGATCTCCTTCGCCACGTTGAGTCCATGGATTAAGGCCTCATACTCCGCCACATTGTTTGATTGCCGAGAAATGAATCTGCAGCACATATTTCAGCTGATCTCGCTTCGGTGAGGTGAGGACTATTACGGCACCCAGCCGATCTTTGTTTGGACCCATCAAAGTGCATCTTCCAATAATTATAGTCCGGCCTGGGTGGCTCATACTGCATCTCGGCCCAATCACAAAAGAAGTCCGGCAACGCCTGGGATTTGATTGCATCTCTTCTCTCATACTGCAGTGCATATGGAGACATCTCGATCGCCCATTTGGCAACCCGGCAGTTGCATCTTTGCACACGAAGATCTCCGAGATCGGGGCTTCGCACACCACTGTCGTGGGATGCTCCTGGAAATAATGCTTCAACTTCTTGACCGCCAGGTAGACACCATACGTCATCTTCTGGTAGTGAGGGTAATTCTGCTTCGAGGTAGAGATCACCTCACTTAAGTAATACACCGGTCTCTGCACCGACCTGCCACCTTCGTCTCGCTCCACTACCACTGCCACACTTACAACTCGGTTTATGGCCGCAATGTAAAGTAACATCGGCTCATTGTGCAATGGTGATGCCAACCGGAGCGGTGGATAACATCTTTTTCAGCTCATTGAACGCCACGTCGGCCTGCGGGGTCCATGTAAACCCGGTACTTTTCTTCATGAGCTGGTACAAAGGTAAGGCTTTTTCCCCCAACCTACTTACAAATCGGCTCAACGAGGCTAGACACCCGGTGAATTTCTGCACATCTTTCAAACACTCCGGTAATTTCATGTTTTCAATAGCCCGGATCTTGGCCGGGTTCACTCGATACCTCGGCTCGACACCAGGAATCCAGCAACTTTCCAGCCGGGACACCAAAGGTGCACTTGTCCGGGTTAAGTTTCAACCGATATTTTCTCAAATTCACAAATGTCTCCTCGAGATCCTCGAGGAGAGTATGTTTCTCCTTAGTTTTGATGATGATATCATCGACATACACTTGCACATTTTTGCCCATTTGAGAGTGTAGACATTTCTGCATATACCTCTGATAAGTTGCCCCGGCATTGCTCAGACCAAAAACATGACACGATAGCAATGCGCCCCATACGGGGTAATAAAAGCAGTCTTTATTTGGTCCTTCGGGTTCAGTGGTATCTGGTGAAAACTAGAGTACGCATCGATGAAAGAGAACAGTTCACAACCAGCAGTGGAATCGATCACTTGATCAATCCGAGGTAATGGAAATGGATCCTTAGGGCATGCCTTGTTGAGGTTGGTGAAATCAATGCACATGCGCCACACCTTGACCACGGCTGGCTCGTCTTTCTTCTTTTCCACCAAGACCGGATTGGATATCCAGTCCGGATGCAGCACCTCCATAATGAACCCGGCTGCAAGCAACTTAGCCAGCTCATCCACACCACTTGTCTTCGGTCATCTGAGAGACGACGGGTTGGTTGCCTCACTGGTTTCACCTCCGGCCTGACAAATAAAGAGTGCTCTGCCAACTCCCTCGGAACACCAGGCAGGTCCTTAGCTGACCATGCAAAGATATCCCGATTCTCACGGAGGAAGTGACAGAGCGCGCTTTCCTATTTCTCGCCCAGCCCGGTCCCAATGAGGGCCATGCGCTCCGGGTGTTCCGGGTCAATGGGGATCTTCTTGGTCTCCTTGGGCATCTCGAATGCTGCAGTTGAGTCCGGGCTCATCAGTCCGGACATGCCGAGCTGTGTCGACTGCGCCATTGCCACCACTTGATGCAGCTTCTTCTTCTCAGCTGCAATCACCAAAGCCTCGGCCAGATTAGACCCCGCCGAGGCATACTGAATGGCTCGCTTGTAATCACCCGAGATGGTTATGATCCCATTGGGCCCCGGCATTTTCATCTTCAGGTATGCAATATGGGTGGAAATCATGAACTTGGCCAGAGCCGGCCTTCCAAGCAAGACATGGTACGCACTCTCCAAGTCCACCACCTCGAACTCGATACTCTCAACTCGGCAGTTATCCTTGGTCCCAAATGCCACATCCACCCATATCTTGCCCATGGGTGCGCAGGAAACACAGACACAATCCCATGAAAAGTACAGCTGCTCGGCATCAACAAATTCGGCGATATACCCAACTTCACCATTGTGTCTCGGTACATGATGTTGATGGCACTGCCATTGTCCACCAGAACTGGGTGAACCTCACATTGTTTGTAGGCCCACACAATGTCGGATCTACCACCAGGGCATACCTTCCAGGGCTCGGCATGATCCGAGGTGTATCATTCCTACTCCAAGTTATCTCCTGCTCAGACCAGTTCATATAGGTCGGCACCACCGACATTACTGCATTCACCTCCACGGCATGCCTCTGCACACTCTTCTTGTCAGTTGGCTCGGTCACAAAGACCACATAGCTCGCATGAGCCTCTCTATAGTCATTTCCGGGGTATTCATACTGCTGACTTGGTCCGGCACCATTATTGTTGTTATTACCTCGGACATTCACAACATTCACTAGTCTTGCTGCTGCAGGCCTCGGAGGAGGTGCAGTGGTTATCGGGGTAACATTTGCTTCGGACAGATTCGGGTTGGGCCTCGGCTGAAATCTCTGAGGTGGTCCTCCTCTGTTTCTTCCGGCCTTCGCCCCTTCTTCTCTGATTCTGTGGTTCCAGCTGCACTGCCGGGTTGAATGGTTGGCTGGCTTACACGGGTCGGTTGTATGGTAACGGCAAGGACCATCTAGCATCGATTCATAAGTCAAGGGTGGCTCCGGGTTCGGACTAAATGCCGGACCATTGATTTTCGGCCTCTGCACACCTCCAGCTCCGGGCTGATCCGGGTTCACCGCTGCGACTTGGTTCGAGGTGTATGAATAGTTTGGCTCCCTCCTCTTGTGTCCGAACTCTTGGCGGTCATTACACCTTGGTCCGAGCCGGTTGTTTATTGGCACCCTCCTTCTGTTACGTGCCACTGCCTCTACTGCTGGCTGCATCGGGTCACCAAGAGCATAAGAATCTGCAATCCGGATTGTCTCTGCTAGAGACTTCGGCATATCTCTTTGGAGCCTCTGCCACAGCATGCTGCCATGTCGGCAACTATCCGCAAACCAGGAAATGGCCTGTGCCTCTACAACTCCTTCACAGGAATTCCGAACATTGCTCCACCGAGTTAAGAACTCTCGGTCAGTTTCATGATCATCTTGCTTACATGCTGCCAGGAGCTGAGGTCGGTTTGGCCTCTTGTATGTACTAGCAAAGTTGCTGTTAAACGCCAGCTCCAAGTCTATCCAGGATTTGATACTATTCTCCGGCAAATTATTCATCCAGATCCGAGCTGGACCTTCCAACATGTGCGGGAGATACCGGACCGCCCATCGGCGATTGCCCCCCGCTATGTGCACCGAGGATACATAATCTGTCAGCCAATCTTGTGGCTTGGTGCTCCCGTTGTATGGCTTGCTGTTCCGATCTAACTAGAACTGAGATACTGGCGGTGGTGGCTCCCTCATGATCCGAGGTCCGAAACACGCCGGACCAGGAGGGCCTTCCTCCTCCAACTGCTCGGACAAGTAGATTCTATCCAGCTTGTTACGAACATCGTCCGGAGCTAACATCCGAGCTCCTATCCGAGGTCCCAACGCCCCATCCACTCTGTGGTATTCGGCTCGCGCTATGGCCGAGTCTCCATCATCATATCGGTCATCGCCTTGACCAACGTTCTGAGGTTGCTGAACATACTCCGGCTCTCGCTGATACTGCTCCTGCGGCCGGGGTTGATGCTGATGCTTCGGGGGCGGAGGTGGTTTACCTCGGCCAGCCGACGCTGCTCGCCCGCCATTTGATTTCCCTGACCGTAGTTACCCTTAGCTCGGCTTGCATTACCTTGGCCGGCCGGTTTCCCTTAGCTCGGCTAGCATTGCCCTGGCCCACCTTCTGCTTTCCTGCTAACATCGGATCATACATCTGCATCTGCAGCTGCTTGTTCTGACCCGAGGTGACACTCCGGATGTAAACTCCCTCCAACGCCTCAATATGCCCCACGGGGGCGCCAACTGTCGTGGTGGGATCACGGCAGATGCCATAGGTATGGCTAAGATGGGGCCGAATGGTCGTTGGGGGAATCCGGGAGGGTTTATGCACTCAAGAAGTGCACAAGCAAGAACACGCAAGAAACCGCAAGAACATGAACTAGAAACCAAGAAACCAAGAACACAAAGCACACCACGATGTACCCTGCTTCGGTGCCCTCTTGTGGAGGTAACACCCTACTGCAGCACTATCCTACTTGGTGTATACCTCAAGGTGACAAGTACAAGTCGCTCCTTGAGCTGTATGATGCAACGATGGTGAGAACTTGAGGTAGAAGATGAAGCTACAAGGGGGGAAAAAGGAACTCCGAGCTTGGATCCGAGGTGTGTCCGGGGATTCCGAGGTTCCTCTCTTGATTGATCCTTCCTCTCACTCCTCTCTTGATCGATCCTTCCTCCCCTCTTCTTGCAGGAGGGTTGAAGCCCATTATATAGGCCAGCCAAGTTACCGTTGTGCCCCTTGCTGAACACTGTTGCCATGCCTCTGCTTTGGTCATCCTCGCACACTTGTCAGGGACAGGACATGGCCTGCCCATCCCCTGCATCACCACAGTAGAGCTAGGATGTCCCCTCTGACAGGGACAGGACGTAGCCATGCCGTGCTACCTCGTAGCCTTTTCCCTGGTACCTCTGGTGTCAGCGGTCAGAGGCATGCAGCCTCGTGGAATCTGGAGCACGCCTCTGGGGCGCCGCTTGTGTCAGACGCTCTTGTGTCAGGCATGAAGTGATAGGAGCATTGACTCCTGCCCGACTTACGGCTTCTTGCCTTGGTTAGCCCGGCACAGATGTGTCGGGCTCCTTACCTCGGGTCATGCGCTTAAGATCTAACCAGGTCGGACCTTACTTCCTTCAAATCATAGCACCGAGGTAGTTAGGTCGGCTGATCATAGCTCGGATTATGAACGTCGGCCCATGCCAACGGGATACCTCGGACCTCTAGGCCAAGACAGGTCGGCCTTTATATTATCCAGGTCAAGGTAAAACTCGGACACTCCCAGGCCCAAACAGGTCGGCCCTTTCCGTACCTCGGCACATCTTTAAACTCAACTTATGCCAAGCCTTGACCCTACCCGGGGGTAGCCCCCCGACAATATATTAGTCCATTTGGGATTGTTAGAGATGTTGAAGTATTGGTTGGCAAAATAAAATATCCTGCTGATTTTATTGTGCTTGGTTGTCCTCAAGATTCATTTTGTCCTATCATTTTTGTAGACCTTTCTTGCGTACTGTTGGTGCTGAAATCAATTTGCTAAAGAGAAAGTGTTTATTAAATGTGCTGATAAAAACTTGAATTCAACTTTTCTAAATTTGCTGATAAACATATTGTGAAAGAGCCAATTTCTGAAGATATAATTGAAACTCTTGCTCATATAGCTGTAGCTTCAACAGATGTTGTAGAACGTTATATGCTTAATCAAGATGAACCATTTAATGATGAGGAAAAAGAGGCTTTGGAACAAATATTATGGCAACAACCACCACATTACATTGCATATCCCACCTGATAATTAGGAGTACTACCACCACCTAAAGGGGATCCTAGTTTTGAATTAAAACCTTTGCCTGCAAATCTGAAATATGCATATTTGGATGATAAGAGCATATATCCTGTCATTATTAGTGCTAACCTTTCAGCTGAAAGAAGAGAAATTACTTGATGTGCTAAAAGCTCACCGACCAGCCATTGGATACTCTCTTGATGATCTTAAAGGTATAAGCCCGCTCTATGTATGCATAAAATTAATCTGGAGGAAGATGCAAAACCTGTTGTTGATTTTCAACGCCGTCTCCATCCAAAAATGAAAGAAGTGGTAAAAAGAGGTAATAAGACTTATTGAAGCTGGTATCATTTATCCTATAGCTGATAGTAAGTGGGTTAGTCCTGTTCATTGTGTTCCTAAAAAGGGTGGAATGACTGTTGTTCCAAATAAAGGATGAACTTGTGGCTCAACGTACTGTGTTGGTTATAGGATGTTATTGATTTCAGAAAATTAAATAAAGCAACTCGAAAAGATCATTATCCATTGCCATTTATTGATCAAATGTTAGAAAGGTTATCTAAACACTCTCACTTTTGCTATCTAGATGGTTATTCAGGTTTCTCACAAATTCCTGTCCATAAGGATGATCAAGAAAAGACCACTTTTACTTGCCCATATGGTATTTGCTTATAGGAGAATGCCATTCGGTTTATGTAATGCTCCTGCTACTTTTCAAAGATGCATGAATGCTATATTTGCTGATTATATTGAAAAGATAATGGAGTTTTATGGATGATTTTTCTGTGTATGGTACTTCCTTCGATAATTGCTTGTTCAACCTTAACAAAGTTTTGCAGCGTTGTGAAGACCAACACTTAGTTCTTAATTGGGAGAAGTGTCACTTCATGGTTACTGAAGGTATATCTTGGGCATAAGATTTCTGGAGAAGGAATAGAAGTTGATCCAGCAAAGATTGAAGCTATTGAAAACTACCATACCAAGGGACTCAAAGGTATAAGAAGTTTTCTTGGGCATGCAGGTTTTTACCGTAGGTTATTAAATTTCTCCAAAATATCAAAACCTCTAACCAATCTTTTGCAAAAGGATGTTCCTTTCTCTTTTAATGATGATTGCATTGAGTCCTTTAATATTTTGAAGAATGCTTTAAAAGTGCCCTATTATTCAACCTCCTGATTGGAAATTGCCTTTTGAAATTATGTGTGATGCTAGTGATTATGCAGTTGGGGCTGTTTTGGGCCAACGTGTTGATAAGAAACTGAATGTTATTATTATGCTAGTAGAACACTTGATGCTGCTCAAAGAAATTATGCTACAACTGAGAAAGAATTTTTAGCAGTATATTTGCTTGTGACAAGTTTAGACCTTACATTACTGATTCAAAAGTCACATTGCATACTGATCATTCTGCTATTAAATACTTGATGCATAAGAAAGATGCTAAGCCTAGATTAATAAGATGGGTATTATTGCAAGTTTGATTTACACATTGTTGATAGGAAAGGGGAGATAATCAAGTTAGCTGATCATCTCTCTAGGATGGAAAATATACCTGATGATCCTATTCCTATTAATGATAGCTTTGTTAATGAACAACTTGCAATGTTAATGTTTCTAGTGCTAAAGCTGCATCTCCATGGTTTGCTAATTATGCAAATTTTATTGTTGGTAAAGTTTTACCTCCACACTTCACTCTCAACAAAGAAAGAAATTCTTTATGATCTTAGACATTATTTTTGGGATGATCCTTTCCTTATAAGAAAAGTGTGGATGGTATTATTAGACGTTGTGTACCTGAGCATGAACAACAGGCTATTATAAGAGATTGTCATGATAGTCCCTATGGAGGGCATCATGCAGGAGATCGCACAGGAGCAAAGGTATTACAATCTGGTTTTATTGGCCTACTTTATTTAAGGATTGTGCTGAATATGTTAAATCTTGTGATAAATGTCAAAGAGTAGGAAATATTGGTAGGAGGAATGAAATGCCTATGAATTATTCATTGCCACTTGACCATTTGATGTGTGGGGTTTTGACTTTATGGGACCTTTCCCAGAATCAAAGACAAAGCATACTCACATTTTGGTTGCAGTTGACTATGTTACAAAGTGGGTGGAAGCAATTCCAACCAAAAGTGCAGATCATGCCACAGCAATGAAGATGCTCAAGGACATCATTTTCCCAGGTTTGGTGTTCCTAGGTTTTAATTACTGATGGTGGTTCTCATTTCTTGCATGGTGTTCTTAGAAAAACTTTGGCAAAATATGATGTTAACCATAGAATTGCATCACCTTATCATCCTCAAACAAGGGACAAGTTGAATTAAGTAATAGGGAAATTAAACTCATTTTGGAAAAGACAGTGAATAAGTCTAGTCTGATTGGCCAATAAATTAATGATGCTTTATGGGCTTATAGAACTGCTTTTAAAAATCCTATGGGAATGTCTCCTTATAAAATGGTTTATGGAAAAGCTTGTCATTTACCTGTTGAGTTAGAACATAATGCTAGATGGGCTGTTAAACAATTGAACT
Source organism: Poa pratensis (assembly GCA_947311845.1). Lineage (NCBI taxonomy): Eukaryota > Viridiplantae > Streptophyta > Magnoliopsida > Poales > Poaceae > Poa > Poa pratensis. The sequence goes on from CAMZMU010000041.1 coordinate 51,812,977, forward strand.
TTGATTTTAAAACTGCGGAGAAAAGAGAATTCTTGATTAAACCTACTAGATGAATGGAGAATGAAGCTTATGAAAATGCTAAAATGTTTAAAAAAAAGTTAAATTTGGCATGACAAGAAAATTAAGAAGAAGGAATTCAAAGTAGGTGATCAAGTTTTTATACAACTCTCGTTTAAGTTTTCTGCAGGGAAGTTGCTTCAAAGTGGCAGGGACCATTAGTGATACAGGAGGTGTACCGTTCAGGAGCTATCCGTCTTCACGGTGACATGAAAGGTAAACCTCATGTAGTCAATGGACAACGCCTTAAACCTTATATTGCAGGAAAGAGCTTCATCGGAATGGTGGAGAGTTGAATTTACAAACACCGGAGGAGGTAATTGAGAGAAACCGTGCAGTTTCAGAAACCCTAAATCAATAGAAGGTAACTTACTGTTGGAAAGTTTTACGAAGTCATTTTTTATGGAAATTAACGTGTGGGACAAGAAAACTGGACGAACGGAGACCCGAGGAAGGAAAGAGGGGGTCCCACGCGGCCCAGTACCTGGCCGCGTGGGCCCACCCTTTTCCACCTCGGAGTCCTTTTTCCTTTTTCGATCCCGACGCTTCGTCTTGACCAAAAACCCTCAATATATACCCCTCTCTGTCGATCTAATCTCGCACCGAGCTTTCGAGCGATTCTTTTTTTTGTTTCTGCCTGTCAGGTTTTTAGCCATGTCTTCGGGAGACTTACCAATGCTCCTCCATGGACGACGATGATGATGAACTCGAGGGTACAGCCCCACGTCCATATGGAGGAGGAATAGGAAGAGGAAGGACTACTCCGACGATGAAGACTACAAGCTTGATGAGGAGGAGATGGACAAGCAAGAAGCTGAAGAAGAGAGTACAAGCCCTCCGTCGACATCGCCCCTGGCGACAGCACCTCCATCACCCATTGCTGTTGCCGGTGTGAGGGTGAACCACTCTCTTGGAAACAAGAGGCACGCGCGCATGCAACCGGAGGGAAGGTTCCCAGGCTCCTTGCGAGCAAAAACGTAGCTTCTACTCTTATTGACAGGGAATTCAGCGCACCCAAGAAACTATCCTGGTGAATGGGATCGCAAGATCCCAACAAGAAGGTGCCAAGCCCGGAGTGGAAGCCTTGCAAGAGTCGGTGAGAGAAGAATCTCATGCAAAAACTGGGAGAAGCGCAAGCAAAGTTGAAAAGCCTACAACCTATGATGAAGATCATTGGGATCTTGAAGATAATTATTATGAAGGCAAGAAAGAAGAGAGGAAGTTCTAAACACAAGCTTGGGGGAGTTCCATCTAGTTTTCTCTACTAGTCTATCATATCTATCTAGTCATGGTGTGTTTTGCTTTTATCGTTTAGTTATCAATATCTCTTAGGCGTGTGTGAGCTCATGGAGCATTATCATGTATCTATCTTATGGTTTATCAATGAATATTAAAGTATGGTGTCATCCATATTCTCTTGTTTGGAGATTATGGGTAACACTCATGCAAATGAGCGTGGCATATTTAGTTTCAATCACATCTTGCCTTGAAATTAATTAACTTGAGTATGTTGGACAATTATAGAATTATCTCATATAAATAAGTAAAAGTCAATATGACTTGGAATTAATAGTTTGAGGTTGAGATATGTCTTGTAGGAAAAGTTGAGAAGATAATGAAAAGGATATAAAACACTCTTGTTAGACCTAGTATCTTTTGAGCAAATTAATGATCATGGATATTTCAATACTTATGCTCTTGAATGTATGAAAAGGAAGGCACCTGAATTTCAGTTAGCCATGGAAAGTGTAAGATAAAGGTTGGTATGGAGCATAGGAACTTGATTGAGATATCCATGACTAAAGTTTGCACTAGTTACTAGAGAAGCAAGGTGATAACAATTTTTATATCTATCTATCTTTTCATTTGTCTTCTTTGAACTTGTTATCCAATGAGAGTTTATCTTGTCTTTAAATTTCAGCAAAGTATAAAAGATTATAATGCTTGCCATGAAGAGCAAAAGCATGTGAAAAACAATATGATTCGATTGTCCAACATACAATGGTTATTTGCTTTCAAAAGTAAGGGGTGATTGCTAGAGCTTCTACTTATGTTGCCCTCATGTGCATGAGTTTTGTTCATTAATCTTATCTTGCAATTGAATATGATGATGATACAATGCTCGTATTTATTTATCAACCATAAGTCCATTGATGCATGTAATGATCTATGTCCTTACTTACTCGAGGACGAGTAAAGGTTTAAGCTTGGGGGAGTTGATACGTGCATTTTATATCATCATTTATATAACTTTTAGTATATTAGAATGTTATTTGCATGATTATATCAATGTTTTTACATGTTTTAGATGATTTGGGGACTTTCATACAAAGTCCCTATTTTTGGTATTTAATTTCTGGGAGGCAGAAAACCCCTTTTCTTGTTTTTATGTTTCAGGAGTTTCAGGAACCCAAATAATAAAAGGAAAAATACCACGAGGTTTTTCATCGGAAGGAAGCAATGGAAAGAAGACCGAAGAGAGGAGAGCCACGAGGGCCAAAAGGGGGTGGCCCACGCGGCCCATGTACCTGGCCGCGTGGGGCCCACCAAAATCGCCTCGGGCACCTCCTCGCCTGGGGCTTTTTAGCAACGCCTTCGTCTCACCCGAAAACCTACGCCCTAATTTTTCCAAGTCCATCCGAGGCGGCGGCGGCGAAACTCTGATCCCTCCGAGGGGGTCAGATCCTGCTGCTCCTGAGCTCCGGAGAGGGGGAAATCATCGTCATCGTCATCACCTCTCCTCCTTGGCGTGGGAGGAGGCCTCTACATCATCACCCCATCAAGACCAGCACCATCTCCATCATCATCTCCGTGATCCACTCCGTTCCCCTCAGTTTGAGAGTTGCTATACCCTAGATACTTGTCTTGTGCTACTATTCATGTTTGTGATTGAGTACTTGTCATTATTTGTGGTGAAGTTATAATTTCAGATTGTGTTGTACCACTTATGCCACTGATTATGATCATGTTTGCACGTTGTGAGTAGTTCCCATATGTTCCTGAGGGCATATGATGAATTGGCAATGATTTATATATAACATGTGTTGGTATTTTGTCAAGAGTTTATCTTTTATGTGATTCTATGATGGTGTTGTGCGAACGTCGACTGCACAACACTTCACCTATATGGGCTCATAGGAGAATACCGTAGTATAATGAATTGAGGAAGACTTGGGAGGACAAGTAAACCTGAGATTGAGTCATGAAGTCATATTATGAGTGCATTAGTATCGGGGACCTTAGAGTGTAATGCTATGGTGGGACATTATGTCTTAATAATTCTTGTGCAGTCATTTACTTGGCCACATGATCCATCATAAGGTGATGTAGTCTATTTATTTAGCTATACCGAATTATGGCTCCGTCCAAAGAAGATTAAAACTTGACAAGATATTCAACGTGTTGTTTAATAAATCTCTATGCCTAGTGATATCCATGACGCCCTTGGAACGTTTTCCACATATAAGTTACACATCACTTGAGCTTGTCCTCTTGTCACGTAAGAGGATTGGGCTTTCTCTCTTTGAGAGCTTTCACTTGCTACTGTTACTTGCTGCATTGGAATTATACAACCAAAAATACCAAAAACAGTTGCATCTTTTATTGTTTTATTTATCAATCTTACTAACCAATACCTTCAGCTCCTCGTGCGTTCGACAACCTTTTCTAATTGAAATGTACTACAATTGATCTCCTGCACTTGGGAGCCATCAATAGATCAAACAAGGCGTGCTCTAGCTTCTTCTTCTCGTCCTTAAGGTCTTTCTTCTCTTTATCCCATTGCTGCTCTTCTCCTTCATGGCACCATCTTGTCTTCTATGCACCAATTTGACTCATGAACCTCTGACTGCAACAGTTCAATTGTTATCACCATCTGACGCTTCATATCATCATGTCCTTCCTCTTTCTCCATGGCCTCCCTTCTTGTGTTCCTTATGAATTTGTTCAATTCGTCTACCATATTGTTGTACTTCTTCTCAATATTGTTCTTCTCATCTGCCACCACTTTTAGTAGCTATGCATTGGCAATCGTCTCATCAATTCTAGAACCTTTACTGTCATGATGCATCCCCCAAAGTCTTCGTAGGGCATTCTTCGCAGCTTCTGGCCAATCTGAATCTACCCAAGCCACAAAACCACAGTTCTTTGCCTCCTAGAAAGTACATACCACAAAACTAGCGATTTACAAACCATGTTCAACAGAAGCAACCATTCCCACACTAGTTATACTTACATTTTCGACATAACACATGTAGAAACGCCGACCATTGTCATAGCTTTCGAATGCTACACACTTCCGAGGGGCGAGCTTGTGGACGCGGCAAAACGAGGGAGCATCGGGTGCTATACCGAAGAATGTGGGGTCGTCGCAGGTATCGGGGCTAAATCACGGTCGGGGATCTCCTAATCGGCACAAGATATGAATTTTACAATACCTAAATCGACGAATTGCATTCAAACCTAACCCTATAGAAGAGGAGTGAAATCGATAAATCGTACAAAAAGGCTTACCGAGAGGAGGGACTCGCCCTCGCTGGAACTAGACAAGGTATGCCAGTTAGCCATCCTTCTTCGGCCCTACGGCGGCGGTGAGGAACGGTGATGGCGGCGCCGGCGGCGGCAGAGGCGGAGAAAGAGATACAGAGGAAAGCGAGAGAGTGGGCGCAGGGTTGGGGGACGGGCCTGTCGCGGCTCACTCTTAATCGGAAGTGTAAAGCCTTATGATCGGGCGCTACATGACTGCACCATAGCGCCTGATCGTAAGGCTTTACACGTCCAGATCTGGGCACACAGCGGTCCCGACTCGCCACGCTGGCAAGATTTGTAAAGCCTAATTGTGAGGCGCTATCATGTAGAGTGCAAAGCCCGATCATGGGGCGCTACTCAAAAGGGTCAGCCGTGTGAAATAGTTTGGGCAGAGGTTTATTTTGTGTTAAACTTTCGCCCAGAGATTAACAGTGTCGATTTTGCCCACGTTTTTCCGTGTGATCCATCGATCGACCTCGATGATTTTGGTTTGAATATCTCGCCATGTTGTTTTGCAAGGTCAGTCGCCCATCAGTGGGTGCTGTCGCCGGGCGGCGCTCCCATCCCACATACTATGTTTCTCCTCCGCTGGACAAAAGTGAACCAGAACGTATCCAGTCGATCCACCAGCCCAGTACCGTATTCGTAATGTATTTCCAAGTTAAAACAATTAATAAATCTGTAAAAAAAGAAATAAGGGAAATTAGTGAGGAGTTAGAGTAAATGTGTGGCAAATAGTAAAAGGTCAAGAAAAGTGTGGCAAATTATAAAGGACGTGGCTAGGGAGTGCCCGGGCACGATTTAGTCTACCGCGGTGCCCCCACCCAAAATGGAAATTCTGTCCTGTCCTGCCTGAAATGGAAACTAGCCCCGGTGCCCCCAACCTCGTTTTTTTTTCTGCTAGCGGTAAACCGGTAAGGGCCCGCACGTGGGAGACACCGGCCTTTTTTGTCGTCATGTGAGAAATCCTCAGGAAAACTGTAGTCGCTGGCACATCTTCCCTCTCCGGCCACTCTCTAGCTGCTGCCCAGCACAGAAAACTCCATGGCAAGAAGGCATGATCCAAAGCAAATTACATCTGTAATGAACCAAGAATAAGGCATGTTCTAGAAACAACACTGCTGGTGATTTCCAACTAAAAGGCGACTCTTTTTTAAAGGGAACAAAAAGGCGACTCTCTGTGTTACTACCTGATGCAAAAAAATAGCATCCTCACGTCAAAACGAAAAAAAGAACCCCATGTTTTTGTGGTTTCCTAACTTCCTGGACATCCACAAGAAACAAAGAGGCAGCCACGGTATAAGTTTGAGTCCTAGTCAAAATTAGGACAAAATGATACATGCGCAGATCATGCCCAGGTGTAAGAAAATCATGTAGCTGGCTGAAAACACATCATGCCCAGCTGCAATAAATAAGCACGAGAAAACCTGCATAGTACCAAAAATTCATACGTACGAAAAGAAGCATAGAAATCCAAGTTTGAGATGTAACTTCGTGGGCCGAGACAATAAAAAGATAAGCCCAATTTCCATAATAAGAAGACTTGCTTCAGGTATGATAATTTCATATCCTAGCACTAGCATGGACAAAGACACACTGCAAAAACTTGAGTAGTATCTGCAACTTCGCATGTTTCATAAAATAGAACAAAACACACATGAACTTCACATGAATTGCGCGACTTTCAAAAGTAAGAAGCATGACGTTCCATGAGAAAAACATGACCGCATTTTCACTTGTCTGCTTGGACAGAACTCTTGCACAAATCAAATCAGTAGTGAGCAGGCTTCTCTAAGAAATCATGATCCTGGCATCCTTCAGGCACCTGTTTTGTAAGAAAGGAGCCACCAAAAAAAAGGTCATGTTAGTCAATGCTGGTGTAATTTCCAATGCAAAAACAGGAAAATAAAAGCATGTATTTTTTGTTTAAACCAAACTGAGTATATTAGCATGTATAAAACTTGGTTAGCTTGTGTATTATTCATTCATATTATGGAAAATTATATCCTAGGTAATAATGTGCATCATGTTGAAACTAGAACAAGCAAGAATTCACACTAAGCATAAAAGAAACATTGTGTTTGAGTAAAACAACAGGCTACGGTGTGTGGCACTCAGATATTCAACATGTCAATGTGAAGTTAAGTCTAGTAAAATGTAACAGAGTTTACATCCGTTGGTAAGCAAAAAAGATAGTTTGTACATGCACAGGAAAAATCAGAAGCTAAACAGCATCCCATAATTTAAGTTGTTACATCTCTATAAACCAGTCGTGATTGCATCAACAAACAATCCTCTACTAGCAAAAACTGTATATTAACTTCGGCGGTTACATCCCGAGATGTGTAATTACATCACCTATATTAGCAAAAATGTATATTAACTTCGGAAGTTACAGCCCGAGATGTGAAATTACATCCCCTCTATTAGAAAATATGTATTTTAAGTTCGGAAGTGACATCCCGAGATGTTGAATTACATCCCCTCTATTACCAAATATGTATTTTAACTTCGGAAGTTATATCCTAAAATATGGAATTACATCCATAAAATACCGCCGTTCGAAAACTATCAGTTAGCTCTCTAAGTACATTCGCTTGTTAATATACTGGAGAGCTAGTGTATGGAACTTGGTAAAGTTCAATGCCAATCATATTGGCCTTAGTACAAACTACAACTCCAACAATTCGGAACTACATCTATAGCTAGACGAAACTACGAAAGTACATCTAAGTACATGATCGAAGATAATAACAAGAAGATACAGTGCTAGTGTATGGAACTTGATGAAAAATTCATACGGGTATCATAACTGTTCTAGAAGTTTAGTGTGAACATCATTAGTACAAAACTACTAGTGTTACACCTTGGTGAAAAAATGAGACAAAAAGTGGCAAAATTATCATCCACGGAACATAATTGTGCTAAAAGTTATGTGTGAACATCATTATTACATATCCAGAGTAGTGACATCTTGTGAAAAATAAATAAGTACACGTAATAAGTTGTACTGTATTTTAATTACAAAACATACATGCACAACACCTACATATCCAGAATTTAGAGAAACCCTGGAATCATTGTACTGACATGTATTTTCCATCTAAATTATTGAAAAATTACGACAACAACAAATACATTCACATGCCATGGCAAAAACATCTCTCCATAAACTACATATCGAAAGTAGTGACATCTTGTTAAAAATAAAAATGTACACATAGTAAGCTGTAGTGTAGTTTGTATTTCAACATTACATCTACAAGGCATGCAGTTTTCATCTAATATATGCAGAAAAAATCAAAAGTGGACCAAAATAATACATTCTACATAGAGATACACGAAGAAAATACATCTGTGTGAGCTGCAGAGGCAGTAAATAATGCTACAAACCTACATCTGCATATGCCATCGATACTGCGAAAAATACCTTGCACACAACCACACCTACACCAGTCCACTAACATATTTACACTACACAGATGAAAAACCAGTCCGCTAACAAAATTTACCCCCTAGACAAAGAGATGGGCATAGAACTACATCCAATGATACAAACACAACATTTGCTATCTAATATATGCATGATGCATCACAACAAGTACGTCTACCTCAATTACAAAATTAGTACAAAATCCCTAGTCATCCATACTGCAGGAGTAGAACTACATATATCACAAGGAGAACAACTAAGATAAGGAGATGCACATGGAGATTAGGGCTCACCGCATCAAAACTCGAGCGAAATTGCTAGTCCTACCGCACCTAAAACTTGCGAACCCTACATAACAACGCGACTACGGTTAGAAGGCGCCAAAAATCAATCGCAAAATACACCCAGAAAATCACATATAAGTTATAGCCACCAGAAAAAACTACTAGTTCGGGTTCCAGCGTTACTCACCTGGACGAGGACTGGGAAAATCGAACGCGATGTAGTTGAATCGAAGGAAATTCGCGAACTCCGTCGTTCCCCATCGCCAAAGACAACAGGAACCACCCCCGATAGATGAGATTTCCGCGAAAAATCCACCGCTAGATGGAGGTCAGCGCTGGAGAAAATCGCCGGAGATGGTGGCGATTTTGCTGGCAGACGACGAAGGGGATGGGGAAGGGAAACATTCCGACTTTCCAAACACCGCCGGAGAAGCTCTCCGCGAACCCTCCGAGATATGGTGGTAAGCACCGGAGCGAATCGCGGGCGACGGCGGCGAATTTCCGGCCAGCACGAGAAGGGGACTGGGGAGGGAGACACGCGGGCGATGAGAGTGATGGGGAACGAGTCGTCGGTGAGTTTTTGTCCGGACGCGACACGTGAAGGAGTGAGATGGCTGACGCACGATGTGAATCGGACGACGCACGAAGTGAGCACTCTGTACGGACGCGATGGTGCGCAGGCACGGAATAGATTTTACGAATTATAAAGGGCTGAAGTAATACATGGCAAATTGTAAATTCTCCCTAGGTTGGAGAGGTCCCTTTCGAACCACCGTCCCTCCCCGTTTTTCCGTCCGTCCTTCCGCCGCTGCCCCCGCCGCCGGCCATGTGGAAGCGCGCCACCACCCTCCTCCTCGCCCGCGGCTCCGCCGTCGCCCACCGCACCCCGTCGATCGGGGGACCCACTGGAGTCCTCCGCCGCGCGCCCGCCTTCTTCTCCACCCTCGGTAAGTAAACGCTCCTCCCACCGCCGCCCCCGTCTTCCCCAGAAAGCGGTAGCCCCGATTTGAGCCGTGTGTCTCCGCAGATGCGGGGCAGGTGAGGATGCGGGTGGAGGACGTGATGCCGATCGCCACTGGGCACGAGCGCGAAGAGATCGAGGCCAAGCTCCAGGTCCGTCTCCCCCACATATCTCTTGTTGTTACGGTCATGCCGGTCGATAGTACTGATTCGTGCTGGGTTTCGTCTTCAGGGGAAGAAGAGGTTTGACATGGACGCCCCTGTCGGGCCCTTCGGCACCAAGGTGAGCGCCCTCCGTCTGACAGCATGGTTATTTCACTTGTGAGTGATTGGATTGTTCAATCGATTATTATTGAGAAAATTGCTTATATACCATTGACAACATCTGCAATGGCTTATTTACCATCCAACAAAGCCATAGTGCTTATATACCGAACACGAACAAATTCTATTGCTTATTTGCCATTGACGTTAGTCTTCCGTTACTGAGTCTTCATTTTCCTGTCAGTCTATTCCAAAATTCCAATTTTACCCTCAGTTCAGAAAAAGAAAAACAAAACTCAACTCACGCACGCACACACCAGATGACCAGACCACGCCCAATTTCCACACACGCACGCGCTACCGCCGCCGGCCTCCAGCGAGCCTCATGGCGGAACGGCCGCCGGCGCAGCCACCTGCCGCCGCTCCCCAACCCCCGCCGGTGCCGAAGATTCTCTCGCGGCTGCACCTCCAAGCATCTCGTCCACTGCAGCTTCGACCCTCTCCACGCGACGCCTCATGGCGGAACCACCGCCGGCGCTCCCCCAGCCCCTACCGCACGTTCCCGTCGCCGCGCCTTTGGCCCTCTAGACCACCCCGTCTTCGACGGCCTCCGCACAAGTCTAGCTGCGCCGACCTCTCCCAGCGGCAGGGGGATTCTGGCGAGGTGGAAAGTGGGGCAGGGCGCGGTCGGTCGAGGCCCTCCCCAAAATCAACTCTTCTGTGGCCGCACTTGATACAGCAGCTCCTCTGCCCCAGATTTCCATGCCCTACGAGGAGGACGGCGTGGCTGACGAATGCGCTAGGTAATTTCTCGGATTTTCTCTATTTTTGTTGCAGTTTTGGGTAGAAAAATGGCCAATTGACATGATTACATCATATACAGGATGATCCAATCAATGGGGATTCAACATACTGAGGGTACTAGCTCAAACATGAGGGATTTGCTTGCTTGTATTAATGGAACTTCCTCTTTCCTCTATGTTCAGAGAAGAATATATATCTTGAGTATGTTGATTTCAATTGTTGCTTATTTGCCACTGAGGGTAAGAAAGACATTTTGGCCTCTTACTGGAATGAGTTAACACTAGACTAACAGCCAGCGACAAATAAGCATTACAATTTGTTCGTGGTTGGTATATAAGAGCTACAGCTTTGTTGGATGGTAAATGAGCCATTGTAGAGTTTGTCAATGGTATAGAAGCCATTGGCTCATTATTATTTTCGATAACGGGAGTTTTGGCTGACTCAAAACGCCCCAGCGAGGGATTGTCGAATCGGCTGTTTAGGATAGATTGTGTGAGTCTGCACTGAAATGTTGATGTGTAGTCCTCAGACTCGCAGTTATGGCCATAATACGCTATCGTGGACCAACATGTTGCCCTCTGATAAAATTCAGTGGCTTGCTTGCTGAACAGAACTTCAGTGTTGGTGCAAACAGTGGCAATAGTTTTAGGTGTTAGGGATATAGGCCGGTCAATGCTGGACAATTGTTTATTTTCTTTATTGTGAGTGTGAACTGGTTACAAGTTATACGTGGAAGTGAGTTCTATCCAAGTGTCCACTTGTTCTTTCCTTTGAGCTATCGGAGTTTCCACGGAAATGTAAGGCGGGATCTGTTGTTTTGATAAATTCAGTCCAGTTTAGACAATCATGTTTGTGTCCGTGCATATTTGTTATTGGGGTGGCCAGTGAGGTTGTAGGTTGCATCCAAACTTCTGATTTTGCTATCAGTTTACCATTTTTTGATCTCATCATTTTCTTTAGCTATCAATGTTCCTGTAATCTTCTGGTTTGTGGTAATTACAGACCTTGGCAATTAGAATTTTGCTACACGGCTCTTAAGCCGGCTGTTTTAGGCTTTTATTCTGTTTAAATACCATTTATCGGTTGTTGAAAGTTGTATCCTTTGAGCCCACATATTGAACATGTAGTACTTGCAGACACGTGGAATTTGCTTTTTGATTGAGGTGACTTGTTTTGCTCCTTCATGTGTATTTTGGGTTATGCTTTGTTCTCGGTTCACAATTTCATGTAAAGACTTTGGTTTACGTATTTTCATGTGATATTTGTTTGGAAAATCCTGCTTGTTTCACTTGGTTTGTCTGTTCCTTATCCATGTGAACTCTAACTGCTTGTGGAGAATTCTAGTTGAACCGAGGGTGTCGAAACTGTGTGTTATGGGTTATGAATTGTGGCATACTCAACGATTGCAACTTTGATATTGAACTTTTTTTCTCCTTGTCTTCCATCCTATTATATCTCAAAAAAAAACCTGGTTCCCCTCATATATCTTAGGCAGATTATTCCCAGTTGCGATGGTGTACTTTTTAGTTGTCCCCATGTATTTTTGTTTGCTCAACTGATTCCGTTTTGTTTTATCACTGGTATGTCTGTACTGTTTTCTCATGACTACGTCAGTCATTATTTGATAAGGTTATCGGTCAACTATTAGGCATTGCTCTATTCTGTTTTGAATTTTCCTGTTGACAAATCACTTTGTAGAGTGTTATGTTGAAGCGTGATTAGTCTCAATTGTACATTTTGTATCATCATTTAGTCTAGTTATTTCTTTACTTGCTTGGTCCAACTGACCATTATGTGTCCACATCTCTATTCATAGGAAGCTCCTGCTGTCATTCAGTCATACTTCGACAAAAGGATTGTTGGTTGCCCTGGTGGCGAAGGAGGTATATTACTCTGCATACTGAATCCCTTCTCCACCAACAGAGGCTAACAAATTCAGTCCTCTCACGTGTCTTATCTAGAAATATTCATCAACTGACCATGGATACAATTAACTCAAATCCCAAAATTTTGATGTTTGACTTTTTTTTCAGAGGATGAGCATGATGTTGTGTGGTTCTGGTTGGAAAAAGGCAAGCCGCATGAATGCCCAGTGTGCACTCAGTGTTTTAAGGTATGCTGGCACTTCTGTTGGCATAAGTTTCTTTTTTTCGAACAATTTTAGAATGATACGCTAAATCACGCATTACCTCTTTTTTCTGAGCTTTGAAATTCCAACTTTATTTCCACAGCTCGAGGTTATAGGGAATGGAGGAAACCCTGATGGACATGATGATGATGACGACCACCACCACCATTAAGGTTGGAGAGGGCATGTCTAGTAATGGAACACTGGGCGATGCCTTTTATTTTTCTTCTGTAAGTGCTTTGAAGCTGTGGAAAGCATCACAGCTGTTTGGCCTGTAGAGTTCAATATCCATGCCATCCAGTTTGCTGTTCCCATTTCTCATGGCTGGAAATTGGGACAGCAAAGGGCTCTGGAAACATAGTTTTTTTTTTCTTTTCAGATAATTGCTTACACGAATAATGAGATTCATTAAAGGGTGATGTCCCTTTCATTTTCAACCCACCTTCCGTTGAATCAGTTTGCTGGATGGTTCCATGTTCAGTGGCCACCTCAACAATCTTGCTGGTTCATAATTTGTTATCTATGCCTTGCTTTCTCCTTGTTCTGTACATGTTGATGATGATGATAAGCAGAGATCGGCCGAAACTGTCAAGCTCTAGTTTCCCCGGAACTTTTTGTATCCAGACATCAACATGGCTGATCTCCAAAATATGTTCAATCCATGGATTAAGTGTCGCTCGACAAGTCGCGACAAGTCGCACGACTTGTCTACTTGTCGGTACCCCAGCGACAAGTTCAAAACCTCGACAAGTTGCGACAAGTTGCGACAAGTCACGACTTGTCGCGCGACTTGTCTACTTGTCGGTACCCGAGCGACAAGTTGCGACTCATCGACTCGTAATCCTTGGTTCAATCCTGGATTTGGCCAAAGCACGGACGCCAACAACCACACATCACAATTGACAGTGAGCCATACCACCTTGCTAATCACTATACGCTGATGTCAAAGATAAAGAGTTGAATCTATGTTTGGGCATTTCTTCACTTGACCGTGCAATAACATATGAAATTATGACGAAGTCCATGCGGCATGATATCACTCGTGGCCAAATCCGCGTTTTGTTTAAGATTGGAGAAGGGTCATAGTAATGAAACATTGGACCGATGCCCTTCATTTTTATTCTGGAAGTGCTTTGAAGCTGTGGAAAACATCAGCTGTTTCGCCTATATATATAGTTTAATATCCATGCCAAGCAGTTTTCTGTTCCTAGGGCTCTGCAAACATAGTTTTTGTCTTTCCAGATAATTCCTCACCCGAATAATGTGATTCATTAAACAGTGATGTCCCTTTTACTTCTTTGCCTGGATGATTCCATGTCCAGTGTCCACCTCAGCAATCTTGCCGGTGCAAACTTTGCCTGGATTGTTTTCGCCTTGATATATGTATATTTTGACGATCCAGAACCGTTATTTCTTGTCGAGTTTTGTGGAGTTCAACGAAACTCTCAAACGCTGGTTTCTCCAGGATATTTACCAGATGTCAACTGTTAAGAAATGTTCAACCGTTGAGAGTAATCTGTAACACTGATGTCACTGAAAGAGTTGAATCTACCTTTGCTCATTCCTTCACTTCACCGTGAAATAGCACACGAAATTCATGACGAATTACACGTGGCACGATAATTTGCGCCAAATCCACCCTTTGGTTTGAACATTTCTTCACCTACTACCGTCTATGCTATCCAAAAATTCTTATCAGGCAAGAAGTTTATGGCGAGTGAGACAAGATGAAAGCTCATTATTTCAGCTTCAAATGTCGTTATAACACTTTATGATCTATAAGACTATAAACATGGAGAAGTCAAAAACCCTGTACACGGCGAGGTCCGAGAATTCGGATGATGGTCACGGATCATACAACCCAAGCGAGCGACGTCGCGGACGGATGGGGAGCAGCAAGGCCAAGGTCCTCACCTTCGTGGTGGCCGGCGTCGTGCTCGCGGCGGCAGAGGTCGCTCTCTACCTCTGCTTACACCTGTCGAGACGGTTCTACTTCTCCACCGTCGCCGTCCTGGTGGCGACAGTCGTGACGCTTCTCCTGCTGCAGCACTGTACCGCAGGGCGGGCGGAGCGCATGGCGATGAGGCGCGCGCTGGACGATGGCGAGGAGCTGCGCGTGGAGTACAGCTTCTTCCGCAAGGTCGCCGGGCTTCCGTGCAAGTTCTCGTTCCAGGCGCTGGCGGCGGCCACGGACGACTTCCAGTACGTGGCCGGGCGGGGCTCGTCGGGGACGGTCTTCCGCGGTATCCTCGACGATGGAACCCAGGTGGCGGTGAAGCGGATCAGCGCCGGCTCTGGCGCCGAGAACGCCGACACGGAGTTCAAGGCGGAGGTGTCGGCCATCGCCGGTGCGCAGCACGTGAACCTTGCGCGCCTCGTCGGCTTCTGCCTGGGCTCTCCGCGCTTCCTGGTCTACGAGTTCATGGAAAACGGATCTCTCGACCGGTGGATCTTCTCCTCCGACGACGACCGCCGTGAGCGCCGCTGCCTGCCGTGGGCGCGGCGGTACCAGGTCGCCGTCGACGTCGCCAAGGCGCTCGCCTACCTTCACCACGACTGCCGCTCCAAGGTGCTGCACCTGGACGTGAAGCCGGAGAACATCCTCCTCGACGACGGCTTCCGGGGGATCCTATCGGACTTCGGGCTGTCACAGCTGGCGGGGAAGGAGCAGAGCCGGGTGGTGACGACGGTGCGCGGCACGGTGGGGTATCTGGCGCCGGAGTGGCTCCTCGGCACCGGCATCACGGAGAAGTCCGACGTCTACAGCTACGGGATGGTGCTGCTGGAGATTGTCTCCGGGCGCCGGTGCCTCCGGGCAGAGGAGGACGGCCGGTGGTCGTACCTGCCCAAGATCGCTGCGGAGATGGTGCGGGAGGGGCGCGTGATGGAGGTGGTGGACGGGAGGCTCGTCGCCGGCGGAAAGGATCAGGTGGAGGAGGCGGCGGTTCGAAGGGCGGTGCACGTGGCGCTGTGGTGCGCGCAGGAGAAGGCCGGGGCGCGGCCGAGCATGACGCGCGTGGTGGAGATGCTGGAGGGGAGGGGCGTGGGGGAGGTGGAGGCGCCGCCGCCATCGGGCACGATCATGGTGGACCTGCTGGCGCTCGACGAACACGCGCGCGGCCCGTTATCCCTGCCGGCGAGCTCTGCCCAGACGTCGGCCGTGTCATGGTCGGTGCTGAGCAAGAACGACTCGTTCGCCAAGTCCTACCTGTCAGGGAGATAGCGTTCGTCGTAGGGATGCGAAGGTAGGACCCATTTATCCCACTTATACAACATTTTTGTACATGTCTAGTATAAAATTTTGATCCAAATTGTACACTAACCATATACAAAATGTTTAACAAATGGGTAACTGGGTCCCAATTTGGCATTGGGATTTTGCACGCTCGAACAAGAGTACGACAGTACCGACTCGCGATCCACTTGTTTGTGAAACCACTTACAATTCATTTGTCCATTCATTTTTTTTCAGTTTTGTTAAGTCTGAGTCGATAAGATGTCTGTTTTAAAGTCTCAGTAGATGGAGAAAAGTGCACTATAGTTTAGTGCTTAGAAAAGTGCAGCACTAGTTTAGCGAAAAATGGCAAACTACTGTACAGCGGAAAAATGTAATTTGCAGTGTTTGGAATTTTGTATTCTCTAGACCAAGGTTGTATTTTCTAAATTCATTGAGACTTAATATGATCCAGTTGACCAAGATCCTCACGCGCGGTCTCGATGTGAATTAGTATTACTTCTACTAGACCGTCGAGGGCCGTTGGAATCCAACATCAGCTCGAGATGACAAAGGACGGAGGACGCCATAGCTCCTCTCCGCCAGCATCCTCTCGTTCTGTCGCCGGCGTTCGTGGTTATCCGCGGTGGGCCGATGGCGCTAGCGGCTGGGACGAGGTGGTTCTTCTAGAGCAAGGATGTTGGTCCATAGGTTGTGGATCTGCCGCTCTTCCCCGACTTTGTCGATGGGAGGCGACACTTGGTCCAAGACAGCATAGGGACGTCTCCCGGTCGATGTGCCACAACGACATGTGCTTCGATGTGTGCAACGGATATGTTTATCGACTCACAAATCCTTGTTGGCGATGGTGCTTTCTCTCGGATCTTGCAATTGCGGAGGCTGGGCTTCTCTGCCGGCTTTTGTATCGGCGGCGCTGAAGTTGAGCGACGACCGCTAACTACGGCAGTTGTAGGAAATCCTAGGGATCAATTTGTATTTCTTGATTTCTTGGGATCTTATCTGCAAATTTAGGATAATCATTTTATCTCAGCCGGTCTTTTAGTTTTCACGTGGGTTGTTTATTGTAACTTGATTTTCGATTAATCAGATATGTGGTTGCTCTGAAAAAAGTGCATTCATTCCGTTATACCGCGGCGGACAAAATTATCGGGTCGGGTTGCCCAGCTAGTTGCGCCACGAAGCACGCCGGGCTCGGGCCGTGCTGACCCGGCGCGGCATGACCCACAGTATCAGTGCGTAGTGCGTACAAACAATGGCACTGTCATGGTAAACTCCACACTGGAACACAAAACACACGAATCCATATTTGGCCCTGATACATTACACTACCTGTACATTTCTGCTGGACAGTTTATGAGTTTTGAAGCTCTAAGCATCTGACATCGTACAAGCTCTCTTGGTATTACACCTCGCATGGTGTAAATCTACGAAAACAATCACCTCGGTGTCTCAATACCAATTGCAGTCATGTGCGGCACCGTCGAGAACATACTTGATGATGGAGAGTCCCAAGGTGCCGAATCTGCAGGCGAAAAGTGCACGACCGAACGCTCCATCACTGTATGCTCCAGCACCAGTTTCTCCCTCCAGGTGCTTCGCAAGGCCTTCAGCTTGTCGGCCACCTGGGTCATGGAAGGCCTATCTTCACAACTGGCCGCCAAACACATCCTCCCCAGCTCAGCCACTTCACCCAGCAGCGTCTCCATCCCAGCGTGTACTATACTTGCGTCAAGGATGCCCTCGACATTCCCCTCCTTTATTGCGAGCAGGAAGGATGACACCAGGCTCTTGCCTTGCTTGGGGCCGTCGCTGTAGATCGCTGTCTTCCCCGTGATCAGCTCCAGCAACACAACCCCAAAGCTGTAAACGTCACTCTTCTCTGTGAGCTGCCGCTCCTGCAGGTACTCGGGGTCCAAGTAACCCAGGGTGCCCTGCACCAATGTCATGAACTGAACCGCATCCTTGGGGAGCGTCCTTGACGCCCCAAAGTCGGTCACCTTCGCCATGTAGTTGTCATCCAAGAGAATGTTCATGGACTTGACATCTCCATGGACTATAGGATGGTTTGTGGACAGATGCAGATAGGCCAGTGCTTCCGCTGATTCTTGAGCAATCCTGAGACGGGTGTCTAGCGAGGGAGGCGAACTTTCCTGGTTACTATGGATGAACTCATAGAGAGTGCCGTTCGAAATGAATTCATAGACCAGTATGGGGACCTCCACCTCCAAGCAGCACCCAAGAAGCCTGACGACATTCCGGTGGTTGGTCTGTGAAAGTATAATAATCTCCTGCACGAATTCATCAGTTTCGGCAACATTCATGAGCTTTGAGCGTTTCACGGCTACCACCCTGTTATCTTTGAGGATGCCTTTGTAGACAGTGCCATGACCACCCCTACCCAGTTCCGTGCTCTCGTCAAAGTCGTTTGTAGCCTTCTTCAGTTCTTCTTGGGTGTATATTCTCAATGTATCGACTTGTTTTGACATAATTTGATGGTATAATATCTGACCACCATTCTGATCGAAGAATCTTTCCTTCTCTTTTGCCAGCTTCCTTTTCTGATACTCGGCATGCAGGGCAAAGATACAGAGCATGATGAAGATGATGCTGACAGATATGCCTGAAAATAATGACGGTTAATTACCATCAATTCAACTAGCGACATTGCCCACATTTGCCTTAAAAAATAACGCAACAGGTTGTGCCATACAGACCATTTAATTTTCTCTTTGCTATATGACATGCATGCAAACTGCACTTAAGCTTATAGTACAAGCATAAGAAATTCAAAAGAGCTTTTCAGTTACTTTATAATTTATTCAGTAGTATGTGTGCACCACTGATGTGCAAAATATAGTTATTGTCAATTACCTATGGCCATGTTCCGAGCTTTGTTTGGGTCAGCTTCAACACACTTTATAGTCTTTGGATTGTCGCTGCGGAATCCTGATGGGCATGAACAGGTGTAGTTTCCGTCGGTGTTTTTGCAATAACCATTGCAAGGATACAAAGACTGATTCGGAGGTTCACACTCATTGATATCTGTCATTTCAAGAAAGTAAGGAGAACGTCAACATGAATCAACAGAATTATCGCAATAAAAAACAATAAAGCTGATATAAAAGAGTATTTCTGGACTTTCAGCGATGCACATGCATACCTTGGCATCCTCCTTGTAGGTACGGATTCCCTTCATAACCTTGAGAGCAGTTGCAGCGGTAACCGGGGCCATTTGACACATCAACGCATTCACTGTTCATGGCTTGACAGGCATATTGTGGTCCCATCTTGTTGGCTTTCGAACAACTTCCATTGCCAACAACCCAATCAAGTACCAAAGGAACGCCTTCTGGATTTTTACTGGCAAAATTTGTGGATTGAACATATGAAGGTTCAAACTTGAACCAATCCTCCTCAACAATGAATGAGTAGCTGCATGGGCTGAAAGACTGGATGGTGGAGTTGTCTAGTAATCTTGTCGTTGTGGTGTTAAAGGAGCTGATGTTTCCTGGAAACGTAGTCTGGCAGCAACCCATGCCAAAACACTCTGTGCTATCGTCCACACTACTTGCGTCAGTGCAGTATGAATAGCATGAGTTGACAACAAGATAGTCAAGTTGATTCTTTCCCTTGCTGGATCCCACAATCAATCCAAGCGTATCACACCCGATTGATATCAACTTGTTCTTGGTGTCAGAAAACTTATGAAAAGGATCAAGACTTAAGCCAACTATACTGCTGCTATTGGTGCCATTGGTGTACTTGCATTGCGATGCTATCTGTGGGTTCAGAACACGAATCTCACCCAGTGTAAGATTGATGTCCAGTACCCTAACTCCGGTAGAGGCTAGATACGCCCTACCCTCATTGCATGTGACATTAAAGGGTTCTTGGAAGCAACCTTTTCCAATGCCGAACGGATATGGGATGCTGACACTGCCACACTCGCCTGGGCAGCCAAGCCGCGTCATGCCAACGCTCCCAGAAGACTCAGACCCATAAGCAGTAGTGCTATGTTGCAGGGTTAGGGTAGCAGCAACAAGGAAGAAAAGCTTCTGACCTATAAGGCAATGACCAACAAATGTATCATGTACTGTACACATAAATATATCTTAACTGGATGCATTTATAGTAACTGATGAGTCGTTTGGCATCACATAATATAAATGATGGTTTCTTCAAGATTATGTTTAAGCCATTCCTCCAAACACCATTTATAGGGAAATCCTTATGACCCTCGATTCTTGGGAATATATTAGTAGTTAACTAAGAGCTTAGTCCACTGCTAACAACGATTTGACTCATCAATCTCTGTATAAAATTTAGTGAATCAAGGTAATGCCAATTTAAGAAATAAAACATGATTTTTGAATTTCTCTCTTAGTAATTCTGTGATTTCAATTCTTTTTTCACCACACAAGAATTGAAGCTCAAATTTTATCTATGGACGAAGAAACAAAACATTCAGGCACTATGCTGGGTGGAGATAAAAAAGAAGTCATTATTCAGTATTCACCGCAGACTCCATGTTTCACTCTGTTCTCATTCTATAACTTGTTAGGGAAAGTACCACACCTAATCCAAAAATATCATTCAGTAATTTGTTTCAGTTTGCACATACTTGTCATTTTAGGTCTTCAGATGAAATATCTCTATCAGTTGCTTATCGATACCTCTGTTAAAAACTTAACTACACAGTGAACATGGACAAAATAAACTAGTAACCTGTTTGTTGCTCTACGTGTACAAAGCTAAAAATGGTACATTGGGTGCCTGGGGGTAGGACCACCAAATTCTTGCCCACTACTACAAACCATTTTTACTGATTTATAGCACTGGATCTTTTGTTCATGTTGTTCGACGACAGCTATCATGTTTTCTTTTCTCTTTTATATATATCTTGAAATGATTTTCTTTTTGCTGAGAAATGATCTTCTATGTAAACTGAATAACACACATCTTCTACATATCTTCCATGGCAACACTCCTTGAATTCGGTTCCGACATGCCATCCGACCTTACTCCTGATTTCAGATGCAAGGCAGTAATGCAACTGAAGATTTCGTTGTTAAGCTATCTGTGTTGATTGCTTTACATCCCTGCCTTAGCAAAGATGCTCCTAATTTCTCCCCAGTCTTGGAGTTTGCATTACATCGACAACATAAGAACAACTCTCCAGCAACAAAAAAGATGCCTCCCAAGTCTCCCTTGACAGGCCAGCACAAGCAGAAACTAAAAATGGCGCCGCACGCGTAGGGTTCCCCGTACCTTACAGAGTACAGGCCAACAGGGCCTGGTAGTCCTGACGGTAGCATGGCGCGGCAGCCAAGTACGGCCGCGAAGGAGGGCGGAATGCCCACGACGCCGAAGCAGGTGGGGCCAGAGGGTTTGGAGGAGCCAGGCTTCCGGCGGTCCGGCAGTGAGAGCTCGCCGGAAGCGGAGCAGGACCCCAAGGTTCCGCACCGGTGGTGGTGCGGTAGATGAGGAGGGCCTTTCCATCGGCGGCAGGCATCTCGCCGGCGGCCAAGGCGGCTCAGGTCGGGGAATTTTGGGACGCCGAACTAATTGGTATCGGGGGTACACTGGTCTTTTTTTTTTTTTTGGATTAAGTACACTGGTCATTTGTGAAACAGCAACCCGGCTACAAAACAGAGCCTGAACTGCTGGTTCCAAGAAACGCACCAGCCACCGGCGATCAGAACTGGCCAAGCCAAAGGATACAATCGCCAGTAATTCCGGCGAAACTCGGATTATGCGGATGCGGGTAACCTGCAATTGCATTCTCCGGGGCCTCTTGCAATCTCACTAACTACAGAGCGACTTAACCAAGAACCACAACCGATGCACCGCGATGTCAAGGCATAGGAGTCTTGTTGCTTTTTGCGTTCCAGTAATGGAAATCAGAGGTGCTAGCCTCCTTTAACACAAAAATAACCAAATGATAAACACATGCAAAGCTTTGAAGCAAAAAATCTAGGGAAAACTGTGTGCGGAAACAACTACACAAAAATAGCTGAACTGTACCCGAGAGAACACACAAACATATTACAAGTTAGGGTGGCCATGATGGCTAGGTATAGTAGAGCTAGCAGAGAAAAATTACCCGTATTCAGAGACCAATCCATGATTGCAGTTGCAGAGCGTCAGCCGCCGGGTTTGTCTGTCTATGACTCTGTCGTCTGCCGCCGGGGCATGCGAGAGAGAACAAAAGAGATCACGCTTATATAGCATGTTCTCGAGATGTATAAGACGATGTGGTCAAGTCTCCCCTGTTAATATAATCAAAACCGTGTGTGCTCATGAGGGGGGCCGGAGCTGACCGCAAGTCGTCACCTAGATTTTTATTTTGTGATTACCGTTGATTGGTTCCGCATTCATGCACGATTTCAGACAGCCCAGGTGAAAGGGGACTACTTCAAGAACCCCTCTGAATCTTATCTAAGAAAAAACCTCTCTGACTCGTTCTTCTCCTGTCACCAACTTATGTCTCGGCTAGCCCTGTAGCATCGACTGTAACACGATGTGATTGCAGACCTACCGGGCCAAACTCATGAGATGGAAAATTCGAGGAATCCCCGTTTCGAATATTGAGCAGTACTTATCCAATTTGGTTCACATGATGCAAAGTTTCAGTATGTGTAAATTGAGTGAGCATGTCAGATTCGGTCATTGCGTCAGCATGTACACCTCTGCCTCTGGGAAGAAATGTCTATGATTCCACCTGGTTCGTCGTTTCTCAATTTGCTTACAGTTGGTGGACATCGTTTGCTCATAACATCACATGCTCTTTACTCTTTTTTTCAGATAACAGGCATAAAGCACAGCTTTAACTTAATAAAGACCACATGGCAGAGTACATGACCAGGTATCATAGATCATAGAGTTTACACAGATGGCCTCAGGCCCAGGAACAACAGCTAAACACTTCAGCTGTGAAGATGATAAACAATGCAAGTTAGACTACAAAAGCTTAAGGCGCTGCAGTAGATGAAGCAGGAGAGCAGGTCTCGCGGAAGACTTGTCTAAGCGTCGTCAGAAGACTGTCGATGACCTCTTAATACTTAGGCTTTGATTGAAGCCGCCAATGCTGCTGGAAAAATACCAGTTTTGAAAATACAGTCAGCAGGTTGGCGCGGGAAGATCCCCTCAATGGAGAACTTATTCTGAACATTCCGATTGGCCCAACATTGGTCAGCAAACAAAAGCCAAATAAACTTGCGCTTTCTCGAGGATAAAAGCAGCAGAATATGCCAAAACTCGCCAAACCCCGACGGATTCCACTAACAGAGAGCATCGCAGTGACGCCACTCCAAAGGATCCTAGCTAACACGCAGTTGAAGAACGTATGATTCGCGCTCTCCATATCGCCATAGAGGGCGCACTAGCCGTCTGAGGGGCCATGTTTGGATAGAATTTGCTCACGACGATGGCAACCTATCTCTAGCTAATTGCCACAGGAAGATTTTGATCTTTACGGAACCTTTAAAGCGAAAGAAGGGAGAAATCGGAGGTTGTAAAGGGAGGAGACCGAAAACTTGCCAGAGGGTTCTAGGGACCAGTACACCATGTCTTGTTCCTCCATTGGTATTGAAAAATGCAATACCACAACTAGGAGCGTACGCACCGGCTGTTGATTTCATCAAGATTCGTGCAACAGATTTATAACCGAATTTTTAAATGTCAATGCATTATCAATAATTGATAGACTTGTGTAATTTAAATTTTAGATTCATGTACTAATATGAATTTTCTGTGCACGTATTGACAAAAAAATTAAAACCATGTATTAACATTTTTTAGTTTTTTTAACATATAAAATAGTATGAATAATATGATTCGTTGGATGCAAAATCAACGGACACGATGGTAGGTGCGTACACTTCTAGTTGTGGAAAAACCGTGTTGCTTGCCATTGGATCAAATCAAGCTCGCGAAAGGCTCTACAAAAATTGCAGCCACGAACCCTCACCATTGTGTGCTTGGGAGATTAAAATGTCACATGCTCGGGACCGACGCTGCAATTCTCCCGCGTCAAGCCGAAGCCGGAGGAGATGTCGCGCTGGAGGCCCAGCACCGTCCTCAACTCCGGCAGGCGCGTCCCGTCGCCGCCAAGAGGCCATTTGCGCCTCGTGAAACCAAAGCTGGAGCCCGGCACAGGCTGCGCGGCGCTGAAGACCCTGAAGAGGGAGACCGAGTGGGCGGTGCCGCAGAACTACATCCACACGACGTTGAACTCGGAGGCGCCCGAGGACCCGAAGGAGTAGCCCGGCCAGCGGCTGGCGGAGAAGATGTCGCTCAACGACGTCCTGCCGGCCGAACCCGACTTCGTCTGCGCTTGGTCGTTCAAGATCAGCAGGAGGAGGCCGAGCGGCAAGCGCGGCTGCTGGAGCGCATCACTCGTGAGCAGGCGCGGTACGACGAGGACCAGCGCACTGCAGTCGTCATCCTCAACAACAGCGAGGAGGAGGCACCGATGATGCCAAGGTCGAGCAGGTGGCAAGGCAGCAACGACGTCGCAGGCCCATCCCCCCGTGCCCGGCCATGGACTCTGACTCCTACGGCGACTACACGCAGTTCTACTACCAGCCGGGCATGTAGAACGGCGTATAGACTGGCATCTAATTTATTTTAAGTTTTTATTAAAGTTTGTACTAGGAAATCGGCAAGAACTGCGAATTTCTCTTAGATATGTACGAAATTTGCCTAAATTAGTTATTATTTACCCAAATTGATTATTTTTTTATGTTTGGCTTCCCTCTTGTATTTGACGGCTCGGAAAACAAAATAGGGCCGGGAAACGGCATGCGGAGGGCTGGAGATGCCTTTATTCCCATCTTCTATTGCTTACCATGATCCAGTCAGCTGGTACAAACGAGAGGCTAGCAGTACTATGGACAGACACGGCGTTTTGGTTTATACATTTTTTATGTTAAACATTTTTTTTCAAAATGTCAAAAATTACTGGAAAAAAATTTAGACAAAAAAATGTCTCGTACAAAATCATTTTGGAGCGTTCGGATTTGTCTTTTTCAAACAGGTCACAAAAAATGTCTTTTCTTAGCGAAACTTTGTGTTTAACATAAAATGTCTTAAAGTATATCCAAACAAAAATATTTTAAATTTTTTGACATTTTTAAAATTGTTTTTTGAGCACACCCATGACCTGAAATGGATTTCCGTACTATGGACTATGGTGTTTGGGAGCCAAAAGCTAAAGTACCGGATCGCTCGTGGAATTGGATGGCCTGCCGGAGTGCCGAAGCCACTTGCCGTAGCTAGGCCGAAAACTGGGAGCGTCCATCCAGATCTGAACCAAACGGAGGGCAAACTGACGATGACACAGACCCACAAATATGGCACCTACCTAGGTCTCATCTTGTCCAGTGTAGTGCACGTGCCCTGGGTTTTTATATGACCAACGAGGCGCCGACCAGCCTCGACTGGTGAACCCACCCAAAACCACGGTCTGCCTACCTCGCTTCCCACCGTATCGTCTTCCTCTCTGCTGGTTTTGCAGTTTGCTGGTACCTATAAATCCGGAGCAGAGTACCCCATCTACCAGCAGCAACTCATCTCACTCACACTCGCCACTGATCTTACTAGCTCGACTGAACTTCGCTGCAGCTAGCTAACTAGCGCGCTTCCTTCAGACCACCAGCCTCTCCCGCGACAATGTCGACGGTCACCCGCGCCTACCTCGACCAGAGGCTCCCCGTCGCCAAGCGCTGCTCCAGAGGTAATGGATGCTCTGCTTGCCATTGTGTTTGCAACTTTGCATGCAGCTTCCTCTCTAAGTTCCTAACATGTCAGCCTTGTTGAACCGAAACTGCAGAGGCTGCAGTGGCAGGAGCCAAGGCCGCCGTCGTCGCCACCGTCGCAGCCGCAGTCCCCATTGTAAGTAGCGTCGCAAGCGAGCACATCTCTCTGTTGTAAGCATGCGGCTTGTCTAGCTGGGAGCAGTACCTCACTAACCTGTTACATGCATGTTTCAGCTGGCGAGCGTGAGGATGCTGCCGTGGGCGAAGGCGCACCTCAACCCGACCGGCCAGGCGCTCATCATCTCCACCGTCGCCGGGATGGCCTACTTCATCGTCGCCGACAAGACCATCCTCTCCATGGCCAGGAAGCACTCGTTCGAGGATGCGCCGGAGCACCTCAAGAACACCTCCTTCCAGTAATTAGTACTGTAGTCACTAGCTTGCTTCGTAATTAGCAGTGCGGAAATAAACTGTACTCACGTGTCGATCTGCTGAAAGCTACCAATATAATATTCAGCACTTATTTGCGGATGTAATAATCTAGTGCTCCTATCTAGGTACCTCTTGAGCCATAAATCTCAAGTTAGTAACTAGTGGAGCAACTTCTGCATATACAACTTTTCTGGTTAATATGCTATCAAATCATCTCAGATCTCGTTTGTCACCCATATGAAAGAAATGAAATGAAAAGGCATGCATGATTCCACCATATCATTTCATTTGGCAAAAGTGAAATGACAGGGTTAGGGAAAATATTTGACCGATAGACAATAGCGCTATCTGTTTGAATTCCAAATGAAATGACTGTCCAGTTCCATGACAGTCAAATGGATAAGAAATCTCAACTACATTCCATAATTCCAAAATGATGGCTAACCAACTGACCTCTCAATTCTTGTTTGTGATTCTCGTAGGCACGTGGATTATTTCATTTTGATCCCCCTCCTCCCGGCTTCGCGATGCACGTGCATTCGGATCACGCCAACCCACTTGTTCACTCTTTTTGATGCAAGGCGGCGAAAAAAAAAGACCCATTCTCGCCAAAACTAAAACAAAAATAAAGACCTTTTCGTGTGTGAACATATGCGCACTTGTTCACACAAACAGAACCGAGCATGTGGCAGATACCAAAGAAGAAGGGCAAAAGATTTTTGTTGCTTTTTTTGTTGTTGTTGCTGCCATTGTAAATTGGAGCATGTGGCCTTCTTCTCTGCTACAACCGAGTGATATTGGGCTGGGCCGTAGGCTCAGTGGCTGGAGCAAGCGTGACGGCGGCCCAGCCGTACAAAACCACGCCAAAGCGTGTATCGAAGAACTGAAACACGTACGAGAGTCGGTCTCCCTCTCCCGTTCCGGCCGATCGAGTCGGCGGCGGCACCCTGCTCCAACTTCGTTTCGGTTTGGAGAACGCCTCTACTACTTCGTCCGCCGCGAGATCAAACCGTCTGGCCGGCCTATAAAGAGTACTCCAGATCTCGATCGGGCAGCCTACGCATACGCAGAGGGTTTAAGCGCCTGGCCATAGCACCAAGAATCTGAAAAGATCGAAGCTTTCGATCCATCGTCCTGTTTCGATCCCGCCCGCCGCCGCCACCATTCCCGGGATGCCTCGGTGAGTTCTCGTCTCTCCGAATATGGTAGTGCTCCGTTTCTGTTCTCTTCTCGCTTGACCGAGCTGACTTCATATATCTTGTTATGATTGTCTTGCAGGTACTATTGCGATTACTGTGACACCACCCTCACCCATGACTCGGTTAGCGTTTCCTCTCCTTTTTAATTTTGTAATGCTAACATATACGTGCTCTCCTTTATTTCTGTTCAAGTTTCATTTAGTAGTAATTTATTATTCACATATTTGGCATTGCCTTTGTGATAATTTTGAGTGACCTAAGAACAAAAAGATACTTAATATGTGGAGCCTTGGAGGGATCCTCGATTATTGTTTATGAACATGCCTATGTGCGATTTTGATATACTATGTAATTGTCTTGGTTGATCACTATGATAATTTTGCAAGTCCCTGTGTCTAGCTTTTCACACCCAAAAAATATACAATAAGGACATGTTTAGATATACCAGCATATATGTAGTTTCCGTATATGTAGTCTCACATTTTAGCAGGACAAATTCTATTGACTGGTGAGAGGCTAACTAAAATAGTACCTAATTCTGCCGTCGTACATAGTTTCAACTTGCTTGTCCTTTATATTTGCTATGGCGTATTTATTTCGTACATATGTAGTATATGTTTTCTAACTTTTTGGCCAAACTGGTGCAGGCATCTGCCCGAAAGCAGCACAATGCCGGGTACAAACATAAGGCTAATGTTCGAAACTATTACGAGAAGCTAGAGCAGGAGCAAACACAAAGTTTGGTCGACCAAAGGATCAAGGAACATCTGCAACAAGCTGCAGCTTTCCAGGTCAACGCTCCTTTCCACCAACCTCTTCAGTTTCCGGGAAATCTACTTAGTCCATATCACTTGAATTTGAGAAGTACTTGAGATGTAACGCTGAATTACTAGGCAACTGAAGTGCATGTTGATTTCAGAAGACGCTTGCTTGCAAGTGGTTAAAGGGTTTTATGTACAAGTACGCACTGCTAAATAATTGTATCTGGTTAGATGATACTGAAATCTTCCTCTTGTGGCGTGACTTTGAGTTTCTATTTGTCCGTGATATATGAAGCCAGCTCCCTAACTTTTGGTTTCCTATTCTGCACAATACCAATTGGTATAGGCCACTTTTTTTTGGCACGATCTCGTTAAAAGTTTCAGAAAGACAATGAAAAGATAAAATAGCACTAGAGAGTTTTGGCTTGATGAAATGGGCGTCAGCGGATACTCTAATGCTGCGCTTTTTTTACATGCTCTCGCACTTTTAATATATTAATTTAAATTCTACCTAAGTGTTTCTCTCGCAGGCATGTCTTAACTATAAGAAGTGGAATAATTGTCGCTCGTCTAATTGTCCCTCTCTTAGCATCTCCATAGTGATAGCCGTAGTTGTAATCCTGATTTCTTCACGATTGGCGACATTGTAACCCTATTAATCATTTATAGTAAGTATTAATCATTACGATGTGTTCCATTGTTGAACTAATCGTGACGTGTGAGTAGTCCACTTGGTTTGAGGCCCAAAGTACCTCGCAGCGCACATGTACTTTAGATATGGGATATTATTTTACTTGATTCGATATGTTGCACATGTATATTCTCTTGTTTAATCCTCGCTCATAGGACTTCTTAGGTACCCAAGCTTCCGAATAGCTATCAAGATAGAAGCAGGAGCAAAAAAAACAGAAGACTACGCGTTAATGTGAGTACAATAGTTAGAAGCAATTCTCCGGGAAATAACAATGACGTCACTAACCTAATTATCTTGTATTGACGAAATAGGTTAGATATTTGATAATTGAATCCATAATGCTGACAAAGTAGGCTATAGTGTTCCAAGGACGCATCACCCTCATAAAACTCTGTTAACACAAAGGTCTACTGTGATTAACATTTTTATCGCATTATGCATGTGTGTGCATAGCTACAGGTGAAACCTCCTCTCTGGCCTATTTTCCTCCAATGATAAAACACCAAAATAACATAGTTGGCCTGGTAAATATTTTTTTTAGACTATTGTATACTTGTTATAAATCACCTTTGAAGACATCACTTTCTAATTCAATAAAATCTAGGTCTCCAAGATAAAAACTACTCCCTTTGGTTCAAAATATCTGTCTTAGCTAATACAATCGTTTTATACATGGTACACTGTTTCTCCCCGACACTTTTTCGGATCGTAGGGAGTACTATATTAAATCTATAATCCAAGTAACCGGGACATTGATTTTTCTAACCTTTTCTATATTGAATCTATGGCTAGGAAAAATATATTATAATGACTTTTTTCAGACGTCGTAGCCAGGACATTAATTTTACTACCCTGGTAGGGTCATTACAATCCGCCTTTTAGTTTAGTCTATTTTATTTTAGTTTATTATTTGTTTATAGTTTATTTTCTTGTTTCTTAATTAAAACAAGTTACCTATTTGTTCTTAGTTTGTTATAGTGTCTTGTTCCAAACATAAAAAATAGCAATATGGGCAACAAAAAATTCGGTGAGCTCTCCCAATGATGATTATTTGCGTTCACCTATCACTCAACCCGTTGTTACAGGAGATAACTGATGACTCACAATTGTAGTGGATTGTAACGGTCTTCGAGGGAAGTATTTCCACCCAAATTTATTGATTCGATACAAGGGAAGCCAATAAATATTTATAACCGTTTACAATAAAGATAAGGAGGGACAAATCCAGAATATTTCGTAAGTGGGGGACATTTCCTCCATTAAATTTCAATTTTAACTATTTTATTTGATTTATTTGAAGAAATGAATAATATCTTTTGAAGTTTTCAAATTTGAGTGAGCCTAGGCCCTCACTGGGCTCTACCTGGGTCTGCCCGTGCCGAGAGCAATAGGAACAACGAAAATGATTAACACAAATACTGAGCTAAAACATCGTATATAAAGGATGGATAAACGGGAGTTGCATGAATAAGATCAATCAATCATGTATGGACCGTGCTATGTAACGTCCGTGCCCCAGCCACCCCTTTCCGTACGGCGCCCGGCAACCCATATCAATCTCGCGCGCAAAGGAAGCTCACGCGCCAGCTCGATCTAGCTGGCTCGGCCCAGCTCGGGAACCTGGGCTTTCAGTTTTTTTTGCACGATCACTAAACCCAACTGCCCACGCACCACTAGTTACGAAAATCCCCATCTGACGAAGATCAACAGCGTGCCATGGTAATTTCAAATAATAAAATAGCGTGCCATGGCCATGTTCTATCTTAAAAGATAATCAACCACAAATATGAAAATCAACTGCTCACATGCCACCTAGTTACTAGGTTTTTCTACCCCCAAAATCAAAGGCAAACACATCTCACATGTCATACTTATACCCAAATAAGATCTAAGACAAAAAAAAAGGTCATGGTAGCGACTATCATGTATGAAAATCAACTGCCACCTCCCACGAACCCTGCTTAATAGGTTTCACTATCAGCATTCTGACTAACTAAGATCCGACGTTAAAAAAAACAAAAAGTAAACACAACATTCGACAGGCTTAAGATCATTAGCAATATAGAGAAAAGTCTGGTAATCTAATTACATGAACCAGGTATGAAGGAAAAAAGTGAGGAACAATATACAAATATGTAGGAGCACATCTGACAAATTGAGATCACTAAACCCATAGAGATTCTGATAGTTTAAATGTATAAAGTATAAAGTAGGTAAATAGGTACAAATGACAAAATTTAGGCAAATGTCAAAGCGGTAACTTTAACATGAACCTGGAACCACACCAAAATGAACGCAGTGTATTTGAATAATCAAGAGTCTACAACAAAGAACCCGTGAACTAAAGTTTTGATCATGTCGACTAATACTTCTTACTGCGCACAACCTCCTCCATCCATACATTACACCTAAATTTTGAGCTTCCTATCCATCAACACACGGTTTTACTTGTTAGCTGGGTCATCGTAAACTCCTAGCACTCTGAAATTCTTTAGAAAACCATGCTTAGTGACTTGTCATGATGAAAATGAAGCAAAAAAAGGTAGACCAGCAACAAAAATATTTCAAAGCGACTAGGTACTTCAAGTCAGTAACATAACAAACAATGTTCAACAATTGCCAGATTGTTTACATTAAGTTGCCAAGTGTTTTACTATAAGTTGCCATAATGGTTATTATAATTTGTTGGGTGCCAGCATACATTATGCACAACTTCTACCCTTCTCCCCAATCGACAGGGCCAAAGCGAGGGATCAACCATAGTGCTAAAGAATTACATCAACCCTAAATAACTAATTAAAGAAGCAACTACATTTGGGGGGTAACAACTACAGAGTACTAAACAGAGTGTATTGCAAAAAAATATGTTCCACGCTATGGAACACAGATCATATAATGTGCTTGCAAAATTGTTGCCGAGAAACGCTAGAATTTGAATGCTCTAAAATGAACAGGTATTCTACTACATTCTGAAGGTATGTGCACTGCCAGATTTATGCAAAAAAGTAGTTGACAGGTTATAAAGATGCAGTTGCCAGATTTATTACATGTAGTTGCCAAATCATTACATGTAGTTTCTGAAGGTATGTGCACTACCAGATTTATACTAAAAAGTAATTGCCAAGTTATAAGGTGTAGTTGCCAGATTTATTACACGTAGTTGCCAAATTTATTACATGTAGTTTTTGAAGGTCTGTGTACTGTCAGATTTATACCAAAAGTAGTTGCCAGGTTATAAAGATGCAGTTACCAGATTTATTACATGCAATTGCCAGATCTATACCGAAGTAGTTGGCAGGTTATAAAGGTGTAGATGCCAGGTTACTAATATGTAGTTGCCAGAATTTTCTCACGTAGTTACCAGAATGTTGCAAATAATTACCAGATTTTTTGGTACTGATAACCAGCACAAAGGCAACTCCCTGCCAGACTTACTACTAACACATGACTAAAAAGAAAGTGCATCAAGAATGGACATTACCTTCAAAGCTTGTTGTTCCAGATGGTGCCTCCGAGTTTCAGTGAGGTTTATGTGCGATGTCAACGATCCACGCGGCCTCGGAGTGAGCCCAACACCTCGAATCTTTTTGCCACCATGTTGAGACTTATAAGAAACCAGTGTGGGGGTTGTCAGATTTGATATAAAATGAGCACAGCTTAGAGGAGAGAAAATGCAAAATAAATAAATAAGTGGACCAGAAAATACCAGACGAATGTCATAGAAAATAAATAGAACAACACATAATTTTTTTTCCAGAATAACTACTCAAGTCCACATGGTAACTACTCAAGTCCCCTGGTAAAGTACTACCTATAATCTAGGTGAATAACAATGCATACGATTGGTGAATAAAAGAGAGAACAACTTACAACCAAAAAGATTCAAAAAAGTATGGGCACACAAGTATGAACAACATGATACACTTCCCCTAATAACAACTCGAAACCGCTGGATAACTACTAACTATAGTTTAGGACTAATAATTCTTAATCTGGCAACTAAACATGTGTACCAAATTAAGACAAGAATTACAACCATAGTGTACCATCCTGGAATGTATATGACTCAAAAAACATCCGTGAATGTTTCAAATACCTTATGTTTTCGACCATGAACTTTCGCCGCCCCTTGTTCACTGGTCGTAAGATTCTTCCTCATAGGCATTGTGACAACAAACCACCTGTTCAAACAAACAACGAAAATTTGCTTCACATTTGTTCCCTAGAAAATTATCATGAATATTGAATACACATGTAGATCACCACATAAAATCAGAGGAATTACACCATCGTCTGCTCTTCCACCACCCTCTCGCCCGCAACAATATATCCACCCACACATCGAATAGCAAAAACACGCAAGGTGAACCACACAAACATGCATGTTTGGCTGAACAGAAACTTGAGTAATCTGCTAAATCCAAACATCCCAACCTAACCCAATCTAACCGCACAATTTCACAACAATTTACACACATAACATCTCAAATATCAAACACTAACAAACCCCACCTTTTCATCCTCGAATGAACAATCACTGCTCCTCTGAAAAACGAAAAGGGCTACACCCAAAACTGGGTGCCTCGACCAAACTAGAACCACATGTAACTCGACGCCGAGCACACAGAAACAAACTAGAACAAAGTGATCTACACAAAGCCACAAAAATATCGCTCAGCCAGACCGCCAGAACCAGGGATACCTCGACGCCAAACACACAAAACCGGCAACATGATCCCTCATCACAACCAAGCCCCGTCGCATGCGATTTCTCTGCCGGATTCGACCTGCCTCAACCACAACCATCTTCAAAACCTAAGCCATCCATTTCACAGCGGCCCTCCGCCCTCCTCCCTCACCCCCGAACTACCAAACACTAGTAGGAAAAGGCCTACCGCTGGTGGACGGAATTGGCCTACCGCTGGCTGGCGGGCGGGCGCACGCCAGCGATCATTACGTCAGTGATAAATTTATACCGCTGGCGGCCAGCCGTCCGCCAGCGGTAAGGCTCGTTACCCCTGGCGGGCACAACTTCTGCCCGCCAGCGCTAGGTTATACAGCGCTGGCGTGCAGCTACGGCCGCCAGCGCTAAGCTACCTCGGCTGCCAGCGGTACATCTGGCTGGTTGGAGTTCTGGGAGCGTTGTCCGCCAGCGGTACGCCTCTGTGGCCGCCATCGGTATATTTTCGTGGTATTTTTTGTTTTTTCTAAAATAATGTATCCCAGCAGTATATCAAATATAAATACAGTATATTCATGTACAACCGACCAAAATGACAATAACATAGAATATTCCACATGCAAAAGCGTTAAAAGTTGTCATACACAAATACATGTCGATAAATTCATACACACAGAAGTTTTTCAAATGAACTAGTGTCATCTAAACCACAATCTTATACAAGAGAATGACAATAATGATGAGTAAGAAGGGGATGACGATGAAGTTGGACTTCATGCGGTTCTTCCTCTCTTCCGCAAGCAGGTGATGCAAATATCTAGCTTCTGTCTCCGATTTACTGTCGTAAATGTTGTGTTTGTTCACGATGATGTTGGACTTCATCCGGTTCTTCTTTTCTTCCTCAAGTAGATGGTTGGAATACCTAGCTCCCGCCTCGGCTTTAGTCTTGTAGCTTTTGTGGCTGTTGCCTTTGAACTCGTTCACTTGCTTTTTACAGTCTTCCCACTCTTCATAGACTCCAGGAACATGACCTTTGTACACCACATACCACTTCCCCATTTCTCTGTACACAAGACGCATATAAAAGTATAAGTCAAATAAGAGTTGTAAGAAAAAAGATTTGTGTACATAAGAGAGAAGAAAGATTAAAGCAAACAAAAAATTAACTAAGCATGCATGCATCTAACGAGTTGTGTACATAGGACAGAATAAAGATTTGTTCCTCGATCACCTTTTCTACGAAAACGGTTCACAACCATTTAACGAGTTGAATGGCCTGTGATCACCCGCACGGCTTAAGCGCCTTTCTATATCGGCATTAGATGGTGGTTGAAAGCCCTAGTAGAATTGCCCATCTTCATCTAGGACGTTACACATGATGATTCACGCGATCATGTTCTGAATGTATCGGAACTCAGCTCTGATAACATAATCAGCGTTGTCCCTTAGTCTATCGACCCATGCTTTGAAATCACGACAAAAAATTTGGCCTCGTCGTTGATACTTTAAAAACCACCTCATTTGATAGAGGAGGTACCATGACTCCATGCAACTACTTGAATCCTGCTTGATGCAGGGGAAATATGTTCTATGCGCGAATCTAAACCTTCCATCCTCTGTCTTTCTTATTAGTAAAATGGGGCCACCCTTCATGGCGTAGCCATTGAGAGCATTATTCAGAACAATCTTGATGTTGGTGTAGTCCCGCTTAGACTCCGCCCTATCTTCATGGCGATCCCCGCTATCGAGATACAAGGCAGCCAAGCGTTCCATGTCCAAGTGGATTAGGGTGCCGTGTTTGTTTCTGCGCAAAAAATCACCATTGTAGACGCAACGATGGAAATCTATGGAAGCATGTTATGACAGGTAGGCATGACTTACTTGGGAAAATAAGGCAAGAGAAATGAGCACTTCCTCGAAGCATTGTCGAGGAAGAGCTTTTGGAGATAACGCGTCGCGGATTTCCTACCCTCAAGGTTGTTCACGAACATTTCTTGCATGTAGTAGGGGTCAACCATCAAGATGCCGGGGGTATCCTCCATTTTGATTTGGTGCGCCATTTCGAGCGCAACAAGACGGACTATAGATGGGTGGAGCGGAAGCATATGGAACATTGAGAAGATATCATCAAATCTCACAAAGAGCAGGTTTGCGCCATCTTCCCTGACAAAGCCCAACCCATCTGGTACCTTTGCAATGAAAAGGGGATATGTTGGAGATGGTTGGTCGAGAAGTTTCGTCTCCACAACAAGAACAACCTCATGTAGGTCTAACAAATGTCCTCTCAACTTTTTGACACAATCCGCCGGCAGGATCGATTTACCCAAGTGATGCATCTTATGCCAGTTCTTGATGGGTATCGTGTCCACAAACCGGAAATCAGTCCCATTCTCCGGTCGGTTGGCGAAGTCCTCCAATTTTTGTTTCTTGTATCTTTTTCGTGCCTTCTTAGGCTTGTTCACCGGCGCATCTTCTGGCGTCTCTTGATTTGGCAAGATAGGCACCAAATTGGTGATAGAGTCGCCGCACCCGTAGCCGATCATGGGGGGAGGCCCTACTTGGCCTCCCTTCATCCAAGTACCAAAAAACTCACAGACGGTAGGAAACATGGATTTGAAAGTATTTGTGAGTTCGTTCTCGATGAACGCCTTCATCGGATCCTCGCCTTCTGTATGAGAACCCCCGGCCTCGTCGTTGTCGGCCATGTTCACACTAACAAGAAAAGTCAAACTTAGTATAACAAGAAAATTCACTTAATTAAATACTAAGATACCCATGAGGCTAAGTTTGCCAGAATGTCCGTCACGGTAAATGTGGGCACTCAAATATGTCCTAATTTTAGAAATAGTCATGCCAAAATTCACGATTTTTTTGGCATGACCTTTGCAAAAATTAGGAGATATGGAGTACCCGAATTTGGCTAATCAACGTCCCGGCAATCTCAAGGGACTCAAGGGTACCTATAAACATTTTATATTCATCACAAATATCGATCGCATTCCGACATCATAACCACCACCACAATTACATCACATCACAACCATCACATTCATCAAAAAAAATTAGGTATTTTACCAAACAACTTGTGTGCGGTGGTGGGGCTCGGCTTGGGAGGAGGCCCGGGTGCAGCTCGTCGGCGGCGGTGCGGAGGCGCTCGGGAGAGGGGGCTTGTAGGGGTGAGGGGTCGGAGGCTCGTCGGCGGCGGGTAGGGGTCGGAGATGGGCGCACGGGCGAGGCGGCGGCGCGGGGCAGCGGTCCGGGGGCTGGCAAGGGCCGTCGGTGGACGCGGGTGGGGGTGGCGGCGCGATGGATGCGGGTGGGCGGCGGCACGGGGCCACGCGGCAGGGGCGGTGGCGCGGGGCGGCGTGGCAGGGGGTGGCGGCGGGTGTGGAGAGATGTTGGGTGCGGCGCGGCAGCGGGTGTGGAGACAGAGGTTGGGGGCGGCGTGGATCTGGATCGAGTAGGTTTGGGGGCGGGTGCCCTAAGTGGGGGGCACGTTACCGCTGGTGGACGGGCCTGGTGTTCGCCAGCGGTATTTTTTAAATTTCTGTTTTTTTATTCTGTTTTTTTGTTATTATTTAGTATTTTCAAGTACAGTTGTGCATAGCAAAAGAGGTTGTGCGCATATAAATAAATATTCATACACATCATTGTTCAAAACATCTTAATTAAATTACAACTTTTCTCATAGCGTTTGGCTTTCTTCTTGCCTTTCTTGGTCTTAGTTGCATAATTCAGCCCCACATTATGACCTCTTCTTAAGAATGGAAGACCTCCTCTCGTGGGTAGCGTGGTTCTGCTTCTTCTTGATGTGTATGACGTGTTATCATCATCTTCATCATCATCTTCAATATTAGGATCACCGTACTGGTCAAAGTCGTCCTCGTTCGCGATTCCATCTATTCCAATGATGTTTCTTTTGCCTCTCCTCACGACTACACGGCTAGGCTTTGACGGGTCGGTTATGAAGAAGCATTGAGACACATGCTTAGCCAATACCCATGGTTCATTTTGTGCGGTGATGTTCGTGTTGCTTGATGAAGTGCCGGCTTCGGGTAAAACCATGGTGGTGAAGTATTGGTCTTCCTTTTTCACTGTGGATAACCTAGCCCATCTGACACGGAACATCGGCACCTTCTCTCCAGAGTAGTTAAGCTCCCAGATATCCTCTATCCTTCCGTAGTACCTGTAATTTTTGTCACCGACGTAAGATAGCATTGTTACCCCTGAGTTTTGATAGTCAGAAGTTTTGTCCTTTGCCTCTGTGTAGAAAGTGAACCCGTTGATATCCTAAAAGGCAACCGCTGCTGCCGCTGCCCCAGCAGCCCCGACAGCCTCGCCGCCAGCACCCCCTTCCGGGACCGCCATCCCGACATAGCACCGCTCGCAACCGAGCCACGACGCCGCACGAACCAGCCACCCGCAGCCCAAGCTGCCCAAGGAGAGCTGCTCGCAGACCACGGACGTCGTATCAACATCCAGGGCCGCCGCCTCGGCCTAAAAGACAGCCGCAGTTTGCTGCCGCCACACCAGCCTCGACACCCACGCCACCATCTCCAGCAACCACATGTCCCTCCAGCCTATCACCACTCCAAGAACGATGCCCCCAAGGGGAGCATGACACAGAGCGCCATCATCGCCCGATCCCGGAAGATCAAGGGTTTCCCCCGGAGTGGTCTGGGTGGAAGGCGAGCACCACGTCGCAACGGCATCTTCAAGAAGAGAGACGCGCCGAAGGCGTCGTTGCCGCCTGCCCGACGACAGCCGGAGCAGAGCTTTCGCTTGACGTAGCCAAGACTTGCACCCGCTCACCATGAGACCGACTGGCCCACCAGCTGCCACACGCCACGACCAACAGCAACACCTCCGCTGCCGAACCCGCCGCCCTCGCGCCACGGCACACATCTGAACACCGCGAAGACTCCAAACTCCTTGTCGTGGAGCACCAGTGCCCAGCACCTCACGCTGCACCACCAAGGCTCCACGACCCCAACAATCAGCACCATCGCGCCGCCGCCACGCCGCCGTCCCCTGCCCCACAAAGCACCGCCACCTCCAACCCCCGCTTCCACCACAACTCCGACCTCCAAACCCACAGGACGATGGAGGACCACCCCTCGTGCCGCCACAGCTCGCCAAGCCAGAGCGAAGATGACGCCACTAGACATCACCTTTTGCTGCGAAGAAACGCCACCACGCCGACCTGAACCCTATAGGCCAAGATGACGGTCACCAGCACCGACGCCCTCAGTCCGGGGCCGCCGCCCCGGCGTCCACCATGTGCAGAAGCGCACAGATCTCCCGCCCCCTCACGTGACAATCATGAGACTTCATACCGCTGAAATTCTTTTTCTGCCAGTCTAAGAATCTGCTTATCAGGCCCGAGTAACCCAAAGGCACTTTGACGCCTAGAAGGCACTTCATCAATTGTTCGACCTCCTTTGGACTAAGAGTGAAGCAAGAGGGGGGACAGTGATAGTCATTCTTCTTAACCCTTTTGGCATTGTGACCGTCCGTCTCCTCATCCAACTGGTCGGCTACCACATTTTTGGGCTCCGCATGAAGCTCTTTCCTGATCTTCATATGTTTAAGGTCAAATCTTGCTTTTGGCCCATCTTTGGTCCTGTCCGCCATGTGGAGCACAGTGCCAAACATACTCTCGAACACATTCTTCGTGACATGCATTAGATCAAGGCAATTTGGCGTACTGTAGATGGGCCAGTATGGCAAGTACCAAAACACAGACCTCGTCTTCCAAACACCATGGAGCAGTTTTGGCGCCTTTCGCTTCTTTCCCGGCTCAGGGCACTCTTCCCATTCATTCAACAACTCGTAAATGTCATCGCTGCTCTTCTTAAGTGGAGGTTCTCGGAGCTCATCTTCACCGTTGAAAAGGTCTCCACGCCATCTCCATGGGTCTTCATCGTCTAGCCACCTTCGATGGCCTATGT
Organism: Poa pratensis; assembly: GCA_947311845.1. Taxonomy (NCBI): domain Eukaryota; kingdom Viridiplantae; phylum Streptophyta; class Magnoliopsida; order Poales; family Poaceae; genus Poa; species Poa pratensis. The sequence goes on from CAMZMU010000041.1 coordinate 51,852,145, forward strand.
AGACGGTTTTCGAAGAACCGACTTTCTTCAGCTGGTGGAATGTCGGATCATCCATGCACCTGACACATCTGAAAAATCTGTGGAACACCTGGCTGGCAATGTATGCGTAGCCGGGCAAATCGTGCACTGTACACAGCAAGGCAGCTCTCATAGGGAAATAATCTTCTGCGACGGCGTCCCAAGTGGGAACCCCTTGGGACGCCCATAACGTGTCTAGCTCATCTTTCAGTAGCTTCAGATATAGATTGATGTCGCTGCCAGGTTGTTTCGGCCCTTGAATTAGCATGCTCATGTGTATGTACTTCCTTTTCATACACAACCAGGGAGGTAAGTTGTATATCCATACAAACACGGGCCACGTGCTGTGTGTACTGCTCTGCTTGCCAAACGGATTGATATCGTCGGTGCTCACACCCAATATGATATTCCTTGGCTCGTCTCCAAAGTCTGCATCGTGAGCGTCTAATGCTTTCCACTGGCTTGCATCCGAAGGGTGTGTCAGAATTATCTTTTCACTCCATTCTGAATCTTTCACCACTGCCGCCCTTCTTTCCACGCGCCAACGCATAAGCTTTGCTTCCTTACAGTCTGCGAAATATCGCTGCAGACAAGGAATGAGCGGAAAGTACCAAACAACTTTGCGAGGGGCTTTCTTCCCGGTCTTGTATCGATCGGCATTGCACACTGGACATTTGGTCATTCCCTCGTCCTCTTTACAAAATATGTAGCAATCGAAGATGCACACATGGTACCTCTCGTGCGGTAAACCAAAGGGGCACACGACTTTCTTGGCTTCGTCACAACTTTTAGGACACGTGTTGCCCTTCGGAAGGATACCGTGCAAGTATTCCAGGTTAGCGTCGACGCTTATATCGCTCAATTTGTGTCTTGTCTTCATCTGCAGAAAATCAAGCGATACTTTCAAGCGAGAATCTTCTGGGTCATGATACATCCATTTTGCATCACTATTTTATATCATAATTTACTGCTATTCATCGATATATTTCATATTTAGAAGTGTTACTTATGTTATTTTACCTATTTTGCATGTTTGATGAATAATGGAGAATTGGACACCGGAGTCAGGATTCTGCTGGAAAAAGCACCGTCGAGATGCACTATTTCTGAAGATCAATAAATCGAAGGAGACATATGGAAGTTCCTATTTTACCAGATGATGGAGGAGGCCAAAAGGGGAGGCTGAGAAGGGCCAAGGTGGGCCCTCCTCACCCTGGCGCGGCGGGCCCCCAGCCGCGCCGCCAGGTGGTTTGGGGGCCCTGGCCCACCTCAGCCGTTCCCCCTTCGCGTACTTGACCCCCTCGGAACCCTAACACACAGGGACGGCCATCGAAATATTCCGCCGCCTCCACGAGGCGGAAAACACCAGAGAGCGAAAAGCTCCCCTGCAGGAAGAAATCTGCCGGGGGAAATTCCCTCCCGGAGGGGGAAATCGTCGCCATCATCACCGTCATCGAGCTGGACTTCATCGGGATCATCATCATCATCTCCACCGCCAACACCATCATCACCGCCGCTGCACCCCGTCTCCGCTGTAACATCTAGGGCTGAATCTTGTCTATTTCATAGGGGAAACTCTCCCGGTGTTGATTACTCTTGTTATTGATGCTATTGGGTGAAACCATTGGACTAAGGTTTATGTTCAGATTGTTATTCATCATCATATCACCTCTGATCATGTTCCGTATGATGTCTTGTGAGTAGTTCGTTTAGTTCTTGAGGACATGGGAGAAGTCTTGATGTTAGTAGTGAACTATGTTGAGTAATATTTAATGGTTTGATGCTTAAGTTGTGGTGTTATTCTTCTAGTGGTGTCATGTGAACGTCGACTACATGATACTTCACCTTTATGGGCCTAGGGGAATGCATTGTGTATTCGTTTGCCAATTGTGGGGTTGCCGGAGTGACAGAAACCTGAACACCCGTTGGTATATCGATGCATGAGGGATAGCAGGATCTCAAAGTTTAAGGCTGTGGTTAGTTTATCTTAATTACTTTCTTGTATTTGCGGATGCTTGCAAGGGGTATAATCACAAGTATGTATTAGTCCTAGGAAGGGCGGTGCATTAGCATAGGTTCACCCACACAACACTTATCAAAACAATGAAGATTAATCAACTATATGAAGCGAAAGCACTTGACAATATTCCCGTGTGTCCTCAAGAACGTTTGGTCATTATAAGTACAACAACCGGCTTGTCCTTTGCTGTAGAAAGGATTGGGCCACTCGCTGCAACTATTATTACTGCATTTTATTTACTTGTACTTTATTTATCTGTCATATCAAAAACTCCTAAAAACTTGTCTGTGAGCATTTACAGTGAATCCTTCATCAAAACCGCTTGTCAACACCTTCTGCTCCTCGTTGGGTTCGACACTCTTATTTATCGAAAGTACTACGATACACCCCCTATACTTGTGGGTCATCAAGACTATTTTCTGGCGCCGTTGCCGGGGAGTGTAGCGCTATTGGTAAGTGGAATTGGTAAGGGAAACATTTATTGTACGTGCTGTTTTTATTTTTGCCTGCTGCTATATCTCATTATGGAGGGGTCTTCTCTTGAATTCCTATTTGGGAAAACAACTACCACTGCTAAGGTAGTAGAGGAGGCGCCAGATGAGCAGGTAATACCGTTCAAAATTCCTATGAAAATTGTTGAACGTGTCACAAATAACCGCTATGCAGGAGATGGAACTGTCCATCCTGGAGATCATTTGTTATTTCTGCATGAATTGTGCGAGTTATTTAAGTGTGCAGGTATCTCGATGGGAGAAGTTAAGAAGAAATTATTCTCTCTATCACTGTCTGGTAAAGCTGCACATTGGTATAAACTGCTGAAGAATGGGTATTCTCTTGGATGGGAGGAAATTGTACCTCTCTTTTACTCCAAATTCTATCCTCCAAGTGAGATTCATAAGGATCGGAACCTCATATATAACTTCTGGCCCTATGATGGAGAGAGTATCGCTCAAGCGTGGGGGAGATTGAAGGCATTAATGCTCAAATGTCCCATTCATGAGCTTCCTGGTAATATTGTTATTGATAACTTTTATGCAAGACTCTCCTTTCAAGATAAAACTCTATTGGATACCACTTGTGCTGGATCGTTCACTCGTAATAAAGAAGAGTTTAAGTGGGACCTTCTTGATCGGATTCAGGAGAACACTGAAGGATGGGAGAATGACAAAGGTAGGGAGTCAGGTATAACTATGACTTTGAGTGTGTTAAAAATTTTATGGATACTGATGATTATCGCAAAATTAGCACTACTTATGGTCTTGACTCTCAAATTGTTGCAAACTTTTATAAAGCCTTTGCTTCCTATTTCGGTTTGCCGAAGGAGGGTTTTAAAAATTATCATGAACCATATAAAGATGAATCTGTTTCTCATATATCTAAAGGTGTTGAGGTTAATGTTGCTGATCGCATTATTCCAGAACCTTATATTGAAAAAGTTCCTTTTCCTAATAAGATTAAGGAACATACTATCATAACTGGTGTTGTTAGTAAAAGTAATAAGAAAACTACCAAACCTGATGAGCAAATAACTGTTGAACCTGTTGTAGCATTGGTTAAAGATCTTGTCACTGAAAATTTAGAAGATAGACACATTATCTTTTGTGAGGATGCTTCTAATATTGTCTCACATCCTAAAAGTTCTAGGAAGTCTAGTGTTCCTGTGCTTTCTGTTAGGATAGGTGATCATTGCTATTATGGTTTATGTGATATTGGTGCAAGTTCTAGTGCTATTCCTTATGAGCTTTACAGGGAAATTATGCACGAAATTGCTCCTTGTAAACTTGAAGAGATTGATGTGGTTATTCAGCTTGCTAATAGGGAAACTATCTCTCCAATTGGTATCATTAGAGATGTCGAAGTCCTTTGTGGTAAGACTAAATACCCTGCTGATTTTCTTGTACTTGGGTCGGCTGCCAATGATAGTTGTCCTATTATTTTTGGTAGACCTTTTCTGAATACTTGTGGTGCTGTTATAGACTGTAAGAAAGAGAAAATCTTTACTAAATTTGCTGGTGAATCTTATGAATTCAATTTCTCTAAATTTGCTAAAGCACCTTATGAAACTGAATTGCCTAGTGAGGATTTTGAAATTGCTCAACTTGCATCTATTGTTCTTGCTCCTAACAATGCTTTGCAGCAACATATGGAGAATCATGAAAGTGAGAACTTCAGGGAAGAAAGGAATGAGCTTGATGAAGTATTCCTTCGTCAACCTATGCTCAAACACAATTTACCTGTGGAAGATTTGGGTACCACAATGCCACCCAAGGAGGATCCTGTTTTTGATTTGAAACCTCTGCCTGATAATCTTAAATATGCTTATATTGATGATAAGAAAATATATCCTGTTATTATCAGCTCTAAACTTTCAGGTACAGAGGAGGAAAGGTTATTGGGAGTGTTGAGAAACACCGCGGAGCTATGGGATATACTCTTGATGACCTGAAGGGAATTTCTCCTACTATATGTCAGCACGCCATCAACATGGAACCTGATGCAAAGCCTGTTGTTGAGCATCAGCGTCGTTTAATACCCAAGATGAAAGAAGTGGTAAGAAATGAGGTATTAAAACTTCTTGAAGCTGGTATTATTTATCCTATTGCTGATAGTAGATGGGTAAGTCCTGTGCATTGTGTTCCTAAGAAAGGAGGAATTACCGTTGTTCCTAATGAAAATGATGAACTAATTCCTCAAAGAGTAGTAGTTGGTTATAGGATGTGCATTGATTTTAGAAAGGTTAACAAAGTAACTAAGAAAGATCATTATCCTTTGCCTTTTATTGATCAAATGCTTGAGAGGTTGTCAAGAAAACTCACTTTTGTTTCCTTGATGGGTATTCTGGGTTTTCTCAAATTGCTGTGAGAGCGCAAGATCAAGAGAAAACTACTTTTACTTGTCCTTATGGAACTTATGCTTATAGACGTATGCCTTTTGGTTTATGTAATGCTCCTGCTACTTTTCAAAGATGCATGTCTGCTATTTTTCATGGCTTTTGTGAGGAAATTGTGGAAGTCTTCATGGACGATTTCTCCGTCTATGGAACTTCCTTTGATAATTGTTTGCACAACCTTGACAAAGTTTTGCAGAGATGTGAAGAAACTAGCCTTGTTCTTAATTGGGAGAAATGCCACTTTATGGTTAATGAAGGAATTGTTCTTGGACATAAAATTTCTGAAAGAGGTATTGAAGTTGATCGAGCTAAAGTGGAGGCAATTGAAAAGATGCCTTGTCCCAAAGATGTTAAAGGTATTCGTAGTATTCTTGGTCATGCTGGTTTTTATAGGAGGTTTATTAAAGATTTCTCTAAAATTTCCAAGCCTCTTACTAATCTTCTTCAAAAAGATGTACCATTTGTTTTTGATGATGATTGTAAGGAAGCTTTTGAAACTTTGAAAAAGGCTTTAATCACCGCTCCTGTAGTTGAACCACCTGATTGGAATTTACCTTTTGAAATTATGTGTGATGCTAGTGATTATGCTGTAGGCGCTGTTCTTGGGCAGCGAGTAGATAAAAAGTTAAATGTTATTCATTATGCTAGTAAAACTCTTGATTCTGCTCAAAAGAATTATGCCACTACTGAAAAAGAATTTCTAGCTGTAGTTTTTGCTTGTGACAAATTTCGACCCTACATAGTTGATTCGAAAGTCACTATTCATACTGATCATGCTGCAATTAGATACCTTATGGAAAAGAAAGATGCTAAGCCAAGGCTTATTAGATGGGTACTTCTTTTGCAAGAATTTGATTTGCATATCATAGATAGAAAAGGTGCTGAAAATCCTGTTGCTGATAATTTGTCTAGATTGGAAAGCATTCCTTATGATCCTATTCCTGTTAATGATAGCTTTCCAAATGAACAATTGGCTGCAATAAGTGTAAGTTCGCGAGATAGTCCTTGGTATGCTGATTATGCTAACTTTATTGTTTCCAAGTACTTGCCTCCAACCTTTTCAGCTCAGCAAAGAAGGAAATTCTTTTATGACTTGCGGCATTACTTTTGGGATGACCCACACTTATATAAAGAAGGAGTCGATGGTATTATGCGAAGATGTGTTCCTGAATATGAACAACAGGAAATACTGAGGAAATGCCATGGAAGTGCTTATGGAGGGCATCACGCTGGAGATAGAACTGCGCAGAAAGTTCTACAATCAGGTTTTTATTGGCCTACCCTCTTTAAGGATGCAAGAAAGTTTATTTTATCTTGTGATGAATGTCAAAGGGTTGGTAATATCTCTAGACGCAATGAAATGCCTATGAGTTATTCTCTTGTTATTGAACCATTTGATTGTTGGGGATTCGACTTCATGGGTCCTTTTCCTTCTTCACAAGGTAATACTCATATACTTGTTGCTGTTGATTATGTCACTAAATGGGTAGAAGCTATACCTACTAAAAGTGCTGATGGTGAGACCTCTTTAAAAATGCTTCAAGATGTCATTTTTCCTAGGTTTGGTGTACCTAGATATCTTATGACTGATGGAGGTTCTCATTTTATCCATGGTGGTTTTAGAAAGACTCTTGCTAAATATGGTGTTAATCATAGAATTGCTTCAGCCTATCATCCTCAAACTAGTGGACAAGTAGAATTGTCAAATAGGGAGATTAAATCTATCTTGCAAAAGACTGTTAATAAATCTAGAAAAAATTGGGCTAGTAAGTTAAATGATGCTTTATGGGCTTATAGAACTGCTTATAAGAACCCCATGGGCATGTCTCCTTATAAAATGGTTTATGGTAAAGCTTGTCACTTGCCTTTAGAATTAGAACACAAAGCTTATTGGGCAGTGAGAGAACTTAATAGAGATTTTAAACTTGCCGGTGAGAAAAGGTTGTTGCATTAAGTTCTTTAGATGAATGGAGAAGTGAGGCTTATGAAAATGCTAGACTCTTTAAAGAAAAAGTTAAGAGATGGCATGATAGGAGAATTCTTAAAAGAGAATTTAATGTTGGTGAGAAAGTTCTATTGTATAGGTCTCGTCTCAGATTTTTTGCAGGAAAGTTACTCTCAAAATGGGAAGGACCATTTGTTATTGTGGAGGTGTATCGTTCAGGTGCAATAAAAATTGCTTCATTGAAAGATAACTCTACACAAGTGGTAAATGGTCAAAGACTCAAGCATTATATTTCTGGAGATTCTATTAATGAAGAGGTTGATACAATTAAAGTGGTGACTCCGGAAACTTTCATTGAAGAACATTTTTCTGGGACTGCAGAATTCGATTCGAATAGGTAACAGTTTCGGTAAGAAAAGTTTCGCGAATAACTTTCTAGAAGATATTTTCGTCGTTTTTATTAAATATGGAAAAATAAGAGACCGAACCGGATGGGAGACGGCACCCGTGGTGCCCAAACCATAGGTCGGCGCGGTGGGCCCCCAGCCGCGCCGCCTGGTGGTTTGAGCACCCCGGAGCTCGTCTCCGATCAGGTTTCCTCCTGTACCTTCCTTATGTTGTAAAACTTTTTGCTATATAACTCACCCGAACCCCCGAGGTTCGTATCTCGCCTTTTCATCGTGTTTCGTTTCGAGCTGTTTCTGTCCAGATATTGTTTTCAGATCTAGAGCTGCCATGTCTTCATCGAAGCCTCCAAAGGACAGTTTCTTTGTGAACGTCGTCACCCCATACATGGATGAGCTGAAGATGCATCCCAAGGAGTCGCAGATGGTTGATGGAAAGCTGCGACGGAAGACGTGCGAGGACCCAAAGGAGAAGGGAGCCTGGAAGCCAGGATGGAGAAGCTGGAGCAAGAGGTCTTCACATACAAAAAGCTGGCGGAACGTGAAGTGGGAGTCTTCCACTCAATGGTGTCCGCGCTGGTCGCTGAACATAAGAAGGAGACTGCACAACTCTGGGAAGACATATTTCACCTCATCAACACCACCAACAAACTGCAGGCGCAACTCTATGACGTCCAGAATCAAAACTGTGAGTATGAAACTCGGTTTAAAAACATAAGCGCTGCTGCTAGTTTCAGGATAATCGAAACCAAGTCGTCCTTTGTTGATGGGAAACCCCTTCCCTGGAAGTCTGATGATGAGGACAATTCACCACCACCACCGAAGGAGTAATTCATCATAAGTATTGGCATCCCCTTGGTTTGTTCCAAGCTTGGGGGAGTGCCGCGGTATCACATCATTATCTTTACCTTTTACTTTTCCATAAAGTCATATCGTGAGTAGGGAAGTTATCTTATATGATGGTTTGCAATGTGGAAGTATCTCTCTTTTAGTTGGTTATCTATGTATCCCTTGGTGTGAGTTGCCGTTATGAAATATTAATGAGAAGTTTTATCATTTACTTTCTGCATACTTTATTTTAGCTTGCAATTCTCTTTCATATTGATAACCTTGTTGTTAGTATAGGGATCACTTTTTAGAGCACCAAGTTAATCTTTTTGGTTTTGGCAAACTTAGCATTGGTCAGTAGTAGACAATACTTTGAGACTTAAGTAGAGAGAGGGAGTGCATGCAAATATATTATTCCATGATCTTTCTTTCTTTGTAGCTCATAAGCTTAGTATTCTTAAGTTAAACTATTTGTGCTTCTAAGGAAGATTGCATGATTATTCTTATCACTTGTATAATTGTTTGTATCCCTCAACTCTTATGCTTGCTACATAACCTTGCTAGCCAAAGACCTGTATCGAGAGGGAATGCTTCTCATACATCCAAACCTTGAGCCAAACCATTGCCATTCGAGTCCACCATAACTTCCTACTATATGGTATTTTGCGCCATTCCAAGTAAATACTTCATGTGCTACCTTTAAATTATTCAAAACTTATTACTCCTAGTTTTGTGTCACTGTTTATTAGCTCATGAGGGTTCTGTAGAGTTTCTCTAGCACTTTTGTCAAACAGACTTTCACCAATGGACTAGTGGCATATACACCGCTTATCCAACAATTTGCAAAAAGAGCTGGCAAATGGGGTGCCCAGTCCCAATTAACTACAACTTTCATTAATAATTCTCTTCACATGTTTTGCCCTGATTTATCAGTAAGCAACTTAATTTGCAAATAGACACTCCTCCATGGTATGTGAATGTTGGAAGGCACCCGAGGATTCGGTTAGCCATGGCTTGTGTAAGCAAAAGGTTGGGAGGAGTGTCAACTATAAAGAAACTAAAATACATGTGTAAACAAAAGAGAAGAGGGATGATCTACCTTGCTGGTAGAGATAACGTCCTTCATGGGAGCCGCTCTTGAAAGTCTGGTTGACAAGGGGTTAGTGTTCACTTTACTACGATTCGTTGACAACGACATACATAGCTCAAACAACTATTTTCATACTCTCTATATGCTTTGCAAAACTTAAAAGCTCTAGCACATGATTTAATCCCTGCTTCCCTCTGCGAAGGGCCTATCTTTTACATTATTGTTGAGTCAGTAAACCCATTCCTCTCTATCTCAAGCAAGCATTTGAGTTGTTGAGATCCAATTAGTTATATGTGTTGATACTTCTAATCATATCTCTCATTTCCTTGTTTCGCACAATAGCTTTTATCCGAATGAATATAACTTTGAAAGTTATCAATGACTGTAAGGAGACTGTTATGATTAAGGCATGTAAGTTCTGCTATATAAGCTCTGATATAAAGACTCTTCTCGAAAGATAAGTATGATCTGTTAATTGTTCTCTGACCAAGAGTTTAAGTTTGCCTTCACCAATCATGGTTCTCTTTATGCACTTCATCGTGGTTCCCTTTACTTATTTCAAGTTAGATTATATGAAGGGAAGTTGCTGTCTAGAATGACTTGTGTATCAATGAATGTGATGCTTCTTGTCCGTATTTTATTTATCGACACTTTGCTCCATAAACTTGTGGTCATGTTTACTGAGCTCAGTTTTCGCTTGGGGACAAGCGAGGTCTAAGCTTGGGGGGGTTGATACGTCCATTTTGCATCACTATTTTATATCATAATTTACTGCTATTCATCGATATATTTCATATTTAGAAGTGTTACTTATGTTATTTTACCTATTTTGCATGTTTGATGAATAATGGAGAATTGGACACCGGAGTCAGGATTCTGCTGGAAAAAGCACCGTCGAGATGCACTATTTCTGAAGATCAATAAATCGAAGGAGACATATGGAAGTTCCTATTTTACCAGAAGATGGAGGAGGCCAAAAGGGGAGGCTGAGAAGGGCCAGGTGGGCCCTCCTCACCCTGGCGCGGCGGGCCCCCTGCCGCGCCGCCAGGTGGTTTGGGGGCCCTGGCCCACCTCAGCCGTTCCCCCTTCGCGTACTTGACCCCCTCGGAACCCTAACACACGGGGACGGCCATCGAAATATTCCGCCGCCTCCACGAGGCGGAAAACACCAGAGAGCGAAAAGCTCCCCTGCAGGAAGAAATCTGCCGGGGGAAATTCCCTCCCGGAGGGGGAAATCGTCGCCATCATCACCGTCATCGAGCTGGACTTCATCGGGATCATCATCATCATCTCCACCGCCAACACCATCATCACCGCCGCTGCACCCCGTCTCCGCTGTAACATCTAGGGCTGAATCTTGTCTATTTCATAGGGGAAACTCTCCCGGTGTTGATTACTCTTGTTATTGATGCTATTGGGTGAAACCATTGGACTAAGGTTTATGTTCAGATTGTTATTCATCATCATATCACCTCTGATCATGTTCCGTATGATGTCTTGTGAGTAGTTCGTTTAGTTCTTGAGGACATGGGAGAAGTCTTGATGTTAGTAGTGAACTATGTTGAGTAATATTTAATGGTTTGATGCTTAAGTTGTGGTGTTATTCTTCTAGTGGTGTCATGTGAACGTCGACTACATGATACTTCACCTTTATGGGCCTAGGGGAATGCATTGTGTATTCGTTTGCCAATTGTGGGGTTGCCGGAGTGACAGAAACCTGAACACCCGTTGGTATATCGATGCATGAGGGATAGCAGGATCTCAAAGTTTAAGGCTGTGGTTAGTTTATCTTAATTACTTTCTTGTATTTGCGGATGCTTGCAAGGGGTATAATCACAAGTATGTATTAGTCCTAGGAAGGGCGGTGCATTAGCATAGGTTCACCCACACAACACTTATCAAAACAATGAAGATTAATCAACTATATGAAGCGAAAGCACTTGACAATATTCCCGTGTGTCCTCAAGAACGTTTGGTCATTATAAGTACAACAACCGGCTTGTCCTTTGCTGTAGAAAGGATTGGGCCACTCGCTGCAACTATTATTACTGCATTTTATTTACTTGTACTTTATTTATCTGTCATATCAAAAACTCCTAAAAACTTGTCTGTGAGCATTTACAGTGAATCCTTCATCAAAACCGCTTGTCAACACCTTCTGCTCCTCGTTGGGTTCGACACTCTTATTTATCGAAAGTACTACGATACACCCCCTATACTTGTGGGTCATCAGGTCGCAGCCTGGATACAACGGAGTATTTGAATCTTTCTCCAATTGCGCCAGCTTAAATTCCCTGTTAGTCGTCTTCCGAAGAAACAATTCTGTTAGATGAGGGTCCCGCATGACTGAAGTTAGCGGTGTCCGTGTGTCCTCCAGATCTTCTGGTGCCACATGATCATCATCCTCTTCTTCTGCTTCATCATGTTGCACGGGATCCGGATCAGGCTCTTCGTCTTTTTGCCCTCGTCGTTATTGTCTTGCAACCCTTGATCCTGATTATTTCCTTCCGGCGCACCATCATTTCCATCATGTTCTTCCTCATCTATTAACCAACGAGTGTGGCCATCCATGAAACCACGGAAGAGCAGGTGTTCCAGCAAAGTTCTGGTAAATGGACTGATGCCGACCTCGAGTTTGCATGCGCGACACAGACACTGTATATCTTTGCGTTTATTCTGCAGCATGTCTTTCATCGCATGTCTCAAGTATGTATTCATGACACGTTCAGTCATAATAACCATTATCACCTGCACGTTGTATAATCAAGACAATAATTAAGCACCATTTAATATTTTATCGGGTTTCATCAAAAAATTCGCCATGACCTTCCTACAAATAGGACCCAAGGAGAGTGCCAAAAGTTGCCGAAATGGAAAATGAATCAACATTCCGGCAGGGTATTGGCACCCTCATTAAATTTCACACATCACAAGACAAATTTATTCATCACAACTCAATTTCACACATTCCAAACCATTTTTCATCCAACATTTTTGCATGGTTACGGCGGGCGCATTTACCCGACCAAATTAATTTTAAGAATTTGCTTTTACTTATATCGATAAAAGATCACCTTAATAAGTTAAAACACACGTCAAAATAATCGCGGAAGTCGACCGAAGATGAAATCCAGATCTTGTGAGATATGAGTGACTTGAGTGGATTTCTTTTGGTCAAAGTAGGATGTGGGAGAGAGATCTAGAGGGATCTATCAACTAAATCACTTTTTGTTGGCTAAAAATGATTAATTTCATGGGGGAAAGGAGCCACAAATGGGGAAAACTCGAGCTAAGAGAGAAAGAGAGTGAAGTGCAATAAGTGAGCAAGAGGTGGTAGGTGCGGCCGCACTTATGTCACTTTCCCAGTTTACCGCTGGCGGACGTTCCAGTGTGCCCGCCAGCGGTACTGAACTGACCGCTGGCGGACGGTGCAGCCTGCCCGCCAGCGGTACTGGCACCTTTTTTCCCGCTGAGCTCAGCCGACGCAACTACCGCTGGCGGACCCTATTTACCGTCCGCCAACGGTCTATTAAGTACCTCTGGCGGGCACGTATTCTGTCCGCCAGCGGTAGTTTGCCCCGCCCCGTCCCAAATTTCTACTCCTACCGCTGGCGGGCAGAGTGGGCGTCCGCCAGCGGTACGTCCAGAACCAGTGGCGGACACGAAAAACCGCCCGCCAGCGGTCGAAGCGCTGGCGGACAGAAACGGCGTCCGCCAGCGGTATGCTGGTGGCTATAAGCCTTTTCCTACTAGTGAAACCATCATCCCTCGAGAAGTAGAGCATGCACGGGATTGCTGAAGAATTAACTTACCTGCTTGTACACTCTCGTCGCCGTAATCGCATCACGAAGCCGCCTCAGCCTTCTCTCTGCTCAGATCTGCAGCGCTTACCAACAAAAACTGATCAGAAATCAACCAAAACGTGGACGCTAGAGACCAAACTACGGTGGAACTCACCAGCCCCGCCGTAGAAGCATCCATGCAGCGGTAAATCGTCGGCTGCGTCGCGGAACCACAGGAGAAATCGCTGGAGAGGGACATAGAGGAGTTCACAGACGAGAAAAGGGAAATGAGCGGTGGTGGAGCAACTGACTGACCACTGTGTCCCATGAATCTCACAAATGGGGCTGGTATCGGGTCACCCGCAAGGATCCGGTAAGAAAAATTAGTGCACGTCGAGGGAAAACCGGGTCCAGGTATGCACACGCACCCGATTGCAGAGAGGCCCTCGCGAGGACGCTCGGTACGTCGATGTGGTCTCCAACGCGAATCTGCAAGCGCCATATGGAATCAATCGCCAGGGCACGTTCCCTTACTAGAATAACCGATCATGTAGTAGTCATAACATAGGGTACATATAAATAATAAATAAAGTCTCATCAATCATACGTAGCCATGTATTCAATACATTTGTAACTAATTGCAATACGACTTCATACAACATCTTTTGTCCTACCCTCCCGTTTTAGAGGGGCCCATTTAAGAAACTTAGACTAATTATGGTACTCATTTTACAAAGCACCGGAGTAAAGCATTAATACTTAATGAATACATATAATGCTCAACTTATAGTCTTCCCTTAGATACCCAATCATGTCACCGTGAGATCTCCAGCTCCGAACTAATAGCATGTGCATACAATTTGTAAATATTATTCAAAACAACCATTATATTCATGATAACATAAAGTGTTGAACTATGAAATCATGTCATTCGGCCCCTAGTTTCACGCATAGAGCACAAAGACGTCATATTAGCAACAATTTACCAACATAGTGGATAATAGTCATCATACCCTAATAATTCTAACATATGTTATATGAACGATCTCATCGCGATCCAATCCCGATCATCTCCTCTGCCTACAACAGGGAGGCCAGAATCATCCTCCAGATTAGCCTCTGAAAAAGAGAACACAGGTTCGTAGCGGCTCTGTGCCGTGAACAGGAAAATTGAAGAGGTGTCGCGTTGTCTTCTCTAGGGAGGAAATTTTGGCCGAAGGGGTTCGAGAGGCGGCGCTCTAGGGCCCTAGGCGGGTGGGACCCGGGCTGGTACTGACGTGGCCACCTGGTGGCTCCACTCCGTCAGGTCTTCCGGCTCAATGAATATTTTCACTTAAAATAATTATTGGGATTGCGTACAGAATCTTTCGGGAAACTTTATTTCAGCACAAAAAAGACACCAAAACAATTATGCTGAAAATAACATTAGTCTGCATTAGTGCTATTCGGATCATGCAAAATAGAGAACAAAATCGTAGCAACGGTGTTTGGATAGATATGTTTTGGACATATCAGTAACTACAAGATTTAACCTAATATGTTGAATTTGGTTCAACATAATCGGTTTGGCGGTTTAGCTTGTAGGCTAATATAATTTTAAATATATGCGCATAATTAAACAATTACATTGAAATATGTAAATTATGCGCTTAAAAGATGTCGACCAAGTGCGATCAAGCTACATTTATTCCCCCTTTCACTTAGATGGAAGGCTAAATAATGGTTGCTAGATTTACCTAAAGGCACGATTACTTATTGGGATAATTGATGCAATATTCTTATAACTAATTTTTTTCCACCTAAAAATCTATGCAAATTAAGACATTTGTAGTTCTATAAAAATGCTATTTTTTTCCATCTAGTCTCCAGTGTGATGACATCTGACAACAATAATGGAATACTTCTATAAATAGACACAACAAACATGGACATAACTCGGTTTCTTTAAATTCTTTTGAACTTTGAGAATTTCTTAACCAAACAAACAAGGAGCGATATAATACAAAATTTTAAGGCGAGGAGTAAAACTTACGGGATTAACCGGTCAATTATAATCTTTCACAATTAGAAAACTCGTACAGTAGGATTTTTCTTGTACACCTAGAGCATCCCAACTTCATCAACATGTGACAATGTTTTGATTTCTGAAATACTTTTACAAATAAACATATCAAACTCTCACAATTTTACTGGTAAATAACAGCTATTTTAAGGTTAGCCGTGGCACCGATCTTACCAGTCCTCTCCGGTAAGATTTTTCATACCAATTGCCAAAACGACGTCAACAACAACAATCACTCGCAACAGGAGCTAGCAAACAAGAGAAAGCTAAACTACAAAAGCAGAAAAAAACCACAGTTTGTGTGAGTGCACTCTTCGGTTTTAAGATGTCTTTTTCCAAGTCCCAACCACTTCCGTTTTCAGATGGCTGCCTCTCGCAAATCCCAAACCACTGGGTCGGTACAAATGCGTCTTCAACGTTCTAGTCAAAAGTTCAGCTCAACCATTTAAACTCTGAGTAAGCAGTCAAAATTTAGACCGGTGCACACACGCATGCTGATGCGCTGTTTACTTTGGTTATTTTACAGAGGACAAATTCTGATAACAATTGATTATGCTGACTGGAGCTATACTGCCTAACAATAGATCTCTTCTTCATTGCGAGATTATGGGTAAAAGACGAGGATCTCAGGCATCATCAAATCCTGTGGATCCCTACCATAGTTTTAGCTGGATAAACCTACCGCTCCCAGAAAGTGTGCCCACCAACTCATTCCAGGGCACGAAACTAGTAACCCCGGTTTCCACTCAAAACCGTGCGTCGCCGCCACCTTTTCCTACCTATAAATACACGGCTTACCTCCTCATCTTCGAAGCAGACAACAGCAAGAACCCATCTCGTTTCACCCAGTAGCCATTTTGCTCCATCAAAGATCAGGAAGGAAAAGATGTCGTCGACCACGGTCACTGGTGCCAGCCTCGACCACAAGCTCGCCCTCGCCAAACGCTGTGCCAGAGGTAGTGGGGTCGATTTCTGCAGTACATTACCAGCTCCAACTGTACTGAATACTGATCGATGTACGTTTTGCGGCATCGACTTTACACTGACACATTTTTATTTTTATCTTGTGATTAAGAGGCGACGCTCGCCGGAGCAAAGGCGGCAGCCGTCGCCACTGTCGCATCTGCAGTCCCAACGGTGAGCTCCTCTGAATTACCGAAGAATGTTCATGCATGCTTACTACAGTAGTATGACTGTTAATTTTTTAGTAGTCACACACTCAGAAGCTGTTAATTATTATTACTGTTAACGTTTGTGCAGCTGGCGAGCGTGAGGATGCTGCCGTGGGCGAAGGCGAACCTGAACCCGACGGGCAGGCACTCATCGTCTGCACCGTCGCCGGATGGCCTACTTCGTCGCCGCGACAAGAAGATCCTGTCGCTGGCGAGGAGACACTCGTACGACAGGCTCCCGACCACCTCAAAGACACCTCCTTCCATGGCGCCACCTCTCGTCCCCGTCCGGCATTCTTCAGGCCATGAGCTAGTGTTGCTGCTACTGCACCGTCGTCAATGCCATGTCCCAATAAAGTAGTGGTACTACTGATCGTCTATACTGTGACTATGGCAGTGGTTTGTGGTGTCCAAGCTCCACACTGTAGCCAGGGCAACTAGCTTGTACGGAGTATAATTTATAAACTGATGTCCAGTTGATTAATGACAAGAAGGTGCTCTTCTGGTTTACTATCTACATTCTGAATTTCAGTGTATCGATCATATCTTGCTCTCTCGAATCTCCGATGGGCACCGGATTCACAAAATAAAAAACAAGGGATAAATAGTAATCAACGTGGTCGATGTATTATCAGGAGGTGACAAGGCAAAAGCAAAATGTCAAAATTAGAATGACAAAATAGAAATGGACAAAAACTAGTGCGCCAAAAACATTTTTTTCTTATGATGCATCGGGCAGGACGTCACGCTCCGATTCGATGTAGCTTATCATTGCAACTTCATACATGGCCCTCGGACAGTCAGAGTCAGACTAACAAAAGATGTATCTGGTGTCTCACTTATCTGAATCTATCAAGACTGTACCACACAAATGTGCTACAGGATGGTCGTCTTTTTTTACTTCGAACAAGTGTAATTGGTAGTTGGATCGGGATCATGATAAGATCGACCCTAAAGGGACAAGAGGATAAGCTATCCGTACTTGTTCTGGCAGCCACAGAGAGGGAAGGTGACGCTTTTGGTCTGGCCGGTATGAGCCGAAAACTGGGAGCGTTGCACTGATTCGGCCACATCGATCGCCAAAACGGAGGGCATATCGGCATGCATGGGCATACCCGCAGCACAATCTAGGCCACACAGCACCGTGTCACTCCTGATCTCTTCCCGGTCGCAAAAGCTTTCCATCCGACATGCAAAGTCTAGCTAAAGACACTCCCTGTCCCATTTTTTCTCTTTGAAACGGAGTAATTTTCCTTTGACTCATCTCATGATTAAATACGAGAACTGCAACGTTAATAAGCGGGAAATTGACAAAAAAACCTTCATAAATACCCCAGCGACCGTCATGCAACATGACAGCCCCGAGACACACCCGTCGGCCGTCCCGTCCAATCTGGCTACCAGCCAATGCATGGCGGATGCAGCAGTAAACGGGTTGGCTGCCAAACTCAGAATTCAAGCATATCAGTTTTGTTTTTTCAAACACATGTAATACACATAAAAAATAGCTAAATTGGACTCCATACCAGTTTATAATATGCATTTGGCAAATCTGTTCAACCTATGTGGCTAACTATTGGGTGTATTGAATAACGTAATTGGTGTGCATTCATTGATTGTCTTCCTTTTCTCTCTCCTAATTACTCATAAATTGACTAAATTGATGTGCTGCATTTATCGTCTTCCATTTTATCTCCCTACTCCATCCGTTTAGGTTTATAAGTCCTCAACGATACCTAGGCCATGTATTAGTAATATAATAAAATAATTTAAATACAAAAACTTATACCATTAGAAATATAAAGTCTGAATTTTCTAATTATATTTTTTTTATAGTATAAAACAATCATATTATTTTGCTCAAATTATGACCTAGGTGTATGTAGAGGACTTATAAACCTAACCGGAGGAATAATTGCTCATTAAAGACTTAAATTGCATCTTATTTTTGAGAAAAAAAAAATCTGGTTTTGTAATTGCATTCTATAAATCAGTATGGAGGGAGTACTAGATTATAAAATCTGTATATTTTAGGGGGTGCCATGACAACCCCACTAGAACCGCCTCTGCTATCAGCATTACACACACCGCCAAAAAATAGTTGTAGTTGTCTCGTTGAGTTTGCCACACGGGGCGGTTCGTCGTCACTCATTAATCTGGTGGCTTGACTCTATTGAGGACCAAGCACCAAATATAACCACACCGTAATGGCCTCATGAGCCCATTCTGCTGTATGCCAAACAGTTGACCCATCGCATGGAAATTTTGATGCCAAAGGTGTGTCATGTGTCCCCACACATATTTTGATGTGTGCAAAAATAATGTCCGCGCGATGTGCTAATTTTACTCCTATACTATGTTCGTCGATGTCGCACACATATTGCATATCGTATGCTGTATGGCAAGAGAATTAGGTCATCATACCACGGAAACAACCCCTCACTAGAGCGCTCCGACATCGCTGCATCTCCGTCGCTAGTGAAAACCGGTGATAGAATCTAGGCATATGGCGGCGGCTGGGCCTATGGCAACAGGGACAATAGGAGAAGGTGGAGGCAGCGACGATGACGTGAAGTGTGAGAAGGAGCAGCCATATGGGCGATAGAGGGATTCCTTCCCACCATGTCGAGATGAGGATATTGAATGTGTGGTAGAGCGATAAAATCATAGATCTAGAAAAATATAATGAATGTCCATATTTTAAGGGATTGAAAATGATGATATATTTAACCTCGGAACAAACAATATAAGAACATGTTGAAGGTCGTCGAAGACATCAGCCCCAGTTCATGAGTGACAGAAGTTCAGGACACCGCATGAGTTTGAGAGAATTGTGGAGTTGTACCAGGTCTGTTTCGTTTGCGCCCCATCTCATCCTACAAAAATTGTTGATTTCAAATGAATTTTGTTTTGTTTGTTTGTTTCCAACGTTTTTGATATCTACTGCCAAATACTTAGGAAGAATCTTTTGCACCTTAATTTTGGCAGTGCAAGTATAGGCGAGAACAATCATGGGAAGCCTAGGTGTGTAAGATTATTTTTTACAGAGTAGGTCCGATAAATTCTGGCCCGAAATATAATGGGTATGGGCTAGAGAGTGTCAGATTTTCTCGGGTCACCATTAAGGCTCTGTTTGTTTCTAGAGTTTTTGTGCTGATTGGTGGATAATCCTCTAGTGAATTGGGTGAAACCCCAAATTTCAAAACATCGTT